>VYXB01009882.1:66286-103591 GCA_013397135.1 Pachyramphus minor | reverse complement strand
GGCCGGACCCCGGCCCGTGGTGAGGGGCCGGCGGGGCTGGCGCTTTCCCGCCGGACCCGGCCTTGAAATCGTGCCGTGAAGGGAAGGGTGAATCCTGCCTCGTTGTCGGCGCTTCAGGGTTTGGGGGCGTTTCTGGGTATTTTTGGCCGTCAAGGAAACCCCCCTCCCCCGCTCCCCCATAGCGGGGGAGATGCCCCCGTGCCCCTCGCTCGTTCCGGGTGGTTCCAGCCGAGCGGCTCCGCGCACATCCAGAGTCACATCCAGCCCCCGCTCCCCTCCCGGCCGGGGACCTGTCCGGGCATCGCCTGTGTCAGCCCGCCCTGCAGACGCTCCTCCTCGCCGTCACCCATTGTCCACAAGGAGATGGTACCTTCGTATCCACACGCTGTGGAGAGCAGAGCCCATGTTTTACCGCGGCATTAGCCGAGGCAAAGGCTGTTGTCTAGTTGTAGTTCCTTCTTCGCTAATCTTGCGTCTTAAATCTTCCCACGCTGTGCATCAGGCGGTGTCTCCAGTTGCCTGGGGAGCTGACAGCAGAGGCATCCGGCATAGATGCGGCCCCTGGCACCCGACTGCTGTTGGGCTGCCTGCAGTGTAGTCTGTCCGGGCACAAGGTGCCAAGGGTCTGGTTTGCTTTGCGGGCTTTTGGGGCTGGGAAGTGGAATGAATGTATTTTAAGAGTCGACTTCATTTAAATTTACTTCTTTTGCTTTTTTGAGAGGTTAAGAAAACGTGATTGCAGAGAAAGTGCTTTGTTGTCGCAACTAGGAGTGGCTGGAGTAACCCAAAATAGAACTAGGTTAATCTATACACTGCTACACAAATATCTTTCTCGTGAATTTCTGATTGATCTGGTTGAGAGCCTTCCTGTAGGTGCTTGATGTTTGAGGATGTACAGTGTTTGTTGTCTTCTGCCCCTAGGATTTGCTTGGCAAACAAGCAGCACTGCATCTTAAATGTGGCAAGGGAAATCTAAGAGACTTAGGGGAACTAACTTGTCAAAAAAGCAGGAAAGTGGAAAACTTTGATGCTTGCAATTCTGTCATTGAATTAATGTCATGCACACTGAAATAGTTATGTCAGAAATAATTACAGTAGTATAAATCTGGGATATTAAAAAGGGACAAAATAGCATTTAATTATGTTAGAGCTTTTGTTACACTTGTTTGAGTAAATATGTCACCATTGATGATTTGTGAATATGTAGAAGTTAAGAGCAGCGAGTTATTATTTATTGCTCTTCATAGGGAGCCAACCTGACATCCTTGGTTATATTGTTTGATAGCGAGGTGATGCCTGTCTGGAATTCATTCGGACCGTATTCCTACTTCAGTTTCCTGTCCTGTTTGTTTGTGTGCGTGCCCGGGCTGTAGCTGCCCTCTGCAGTGCTGCTGTGTGCTCAGGCTGCTGTGGCAGCGAATGCAGTGTGTGAGGAGCAGCCAGGGAACAAAGAATTGCACTCCAGTGTGTTCCCAACTGCAGCTTGTGCTCTACTCCAACTTGTGTCTTGCTGAGCTCTGAGAGACGGCAGCTGTGGGCCGTGTGCTCTTCTCACTTGTTTGTGTTGTATATCCTAAATGTATTTTAGTGAATATTTCAGAAAAAGCTGTGTTATTCATCTTTAAATAAGAAAGTGAATACTTCCAAGTAACATGAAGTTTAGTTAAATTAATGGTAGATCATTCCCGTAGAAAAAGCCTCATAAGTATTAGTATCTGCTGCATGAAGTCTATTATTGACTTTTGAATTACTTTATTTTCCTGTAATCTTTGAAAATCTTGTTTGCTACTCTTTGACTGCCAACTGAAATAGTCAGACAAATTCCAGCAAATCTTAAGTAAAAAGTAAAAATCTGAAAGTAAAAATCTTACAGTACAGCAAACCCAAATATCTCCTCTTGATATCGGAGAATAACCAATGGTAATAGGAGCCTAATTATTCCCTGTTTACTCCCTGTCATTGTATGGTAATTTTTGAGATCACTTTAAAGTTTGCTTTGAGCTTTTAGATTAGGTTTTCTATACCTCAGCATTTTATGAGCAGTCCTACTACTTGAGACTATGACTGTGTCAACTGACTTGCTAAATTCTGAGTGGCCTCATTGCTGCTGATCAGTATTTAATCTCATACTATTTTAACTCTCATTTTTTTAGAAGAAGGTGGAATATGTGTTATGTGTCAGTCTCTAGTAGGATTTCATTATAAATTAAGTCACTTTCAGAATGTTTCTTGACATTTGAAAATAGGTCCTTAGAATACTGACCACAGGAAAACATAGTTTGTATACATATGTGACCTTTTTTTTCTAAAATTTGCGGGTTTCTTATGTACTTGAACACTGAATAAGTGCATCAGAAAATACCATTTTATAGCTCTCAACTGTGCAAATGTCTTTGTCCTCTGATTCTGCTCCTGTTTCTTAGATGCAGGATTATGTATGTTGTGTGACTCATTGCTGTTTTCTTATTCTGTGTCTGCAGTTTGCTCCTGCTAGATGCATTATGCTGTATTTGTTCTGGTTTATAATAAAGTGTTGTTTGCAAAATATCTTTGTTAGTGTGTATGTAGAAAAAATGTATTTTTGCACCTGAATCCACCCTGCTGAGCTCAGCCTTGTAAGGTCTCTCAATTCATTCTAAATAGCTCCTTATGCTGAATGCCAGAAAGGCCTTGGGCACAGAACATTTAGTAAACAGATGAGGGAAAGGTATGACCTTTAAAAAACTCTCCCAACCCTCACAAACTATTTAGTTTGAATGTTGTAGCAATATATCCCTATGAATATTGTTTAAAAGATGCCAACTTTATAATCAGCACTACTTTTAGATTTAAAAAAGGAACAAATATTTTTGAGGTACTGGAAGCAGTGCTCAGTTTTAGCAGTCAAGATTTACCTCTTGGAGTACAGTGTTACAGACTTGGAGCAGGAGGTAGAGGAAACATGCAGATCTTTAAGGAATATCTGTTGGGTTAGGTTTTAAGTTATTGCTACTAGATTCTCATGCTCAAAACCCTTGCCTTTTTAAGTATTGAAATGTATGCAAATGAAATCTTCATCCAGAGAGAGATTAATAGTAATGGCAGTTTGTTAGTAAGTGGAATTTGAAGGACATAAGCCCTTCTGGTCAGGACCTTTCTGTTCTCTTGAAGTGGTAGTAGTCTTACACAGCAAGGGGAAAGTCCTTTGCACCTAAACCTTCATTTTCTTTATGAACCAAGGACAGCTCTAGTATAAATAATACTGCTTTGAAATTTTTTGGAGTCTTCCCCATATATGTGAAATATGGTTTTTATGATCAAAAAGATCTATGTAACATCTTCAGAAATGTAGCTTTGCAACCTCACTTACTCACAGAGAACTCCTCTGAAGGCAAGAACCCCACACAGGCCCTTGCAGTTTAAAAATAAACCTCTGAAGTACATGTTTGGCTTTAAATCTGAGAAATTGCTAACTTAAAATTACCGTTCCATGTAACTTAAAACAGATGTTGATATTACAAAATGCTGTTTCTGCTAAAGCAGAATTTAATGTTCCAAAAGGCAATTAAAGTAACATTGGCAATTGTTCAGTGGAAAAGATAATCTCAAATCAAAACCAAGGGAACCAAATAAGTTTGACTGCCTAAGCAGGGTAATTGTCACACCCTTCCTGATTCTTCCATCTCACCTTTTCATGGATTTGCTCCGAGCTTCCTGAAGTTTCTCTGCTTTTGCCACACTTCTCAAATGCAGCAAGTATCCCCATTTTTCTGTTTTAAAAAAAAAACAAAACCGAAACACCAACACATGCAGGGAGAAGCAAAAGTCTTTTCTTTTTCACATCTATGCAAAACACCAGATGTGTGTACATAAGTGGAAAGGTGTGTGGGTGGGATCATGGGCTTGCATTTGTAACTTGTAGACAAAATCATAAAACTGTAGGCCTCAGTGATGGTCTCAGAGTCCTATCCACAGCCTGTTTCTGGAGCAGGTTAAAGTCTTTTTGGGGCAGAATGAGGTCTTTTGGGTCTTCTTTTGCCTCAGCTCAGCTTTGATTTGCATATCACTTTTGTGATGGCCTCACCTTTTTCTTGTCCATCAGACTGACAAAATTGTCATTGTGGGTGCAGTTAAAAATATCTCAGATCATCTCTGTGCTTAGGTACACCAGGACCTCAGTGTGTAGCCTCACCCTCCTGTCAGTAAACTTTTCCTGGTATAAGCTTGTCAAAAATCTTCCCCAAGCCTAATGTTGAATGATTTTCTCAGCATAACAACCTGTGGTATATGTGATGGGCTGGTCCTGAGCTCCAAGTTGTGTCACCTTAACAGTTGTAGGTTAGTTTGGAAAAAGAGATTTCATGCTTAAAAGTCAGTTTTCTAGGAATGGGAAGCTTTTTTCTCCCCAAACTGCTAAGAGTGAGGTACATTTCATGGTGTCATCATACAGGTTTATCTGACCAGACAAAGGAGAACTCAGATCTTAGTCAGCACACAAGAATGTTTAAGTCAGAGAAGAGCTTTAAATAGGTACTTCTGATTTTAATCTTGTTACCTTTGCATATCCTTTGTGTTGTCATGTCCAGCATAATAAGTACAAGCTGAGCCACAAAAGTTCCCTCCTTCCCAGTCATCCTCACTCCCAATTTTAGAGCCTCTCAGTTCTTTTCAAGGCAGATGATGAGAAGGACAAAAAATCCTGAGGTGTTTTGGTTTTGCTTCTGCCCTAATTTGCTTGTATCTCTGCAACTTGTGTTGGACAAACCTGTTTACTGAGTAGGACTTTCTGCATGCTGCCTGCTGCCAAATCTCCGGGTTGCAGGTGTGCCTAAATAGTAGGATGAGTAGAGCTAAGTCCTCTAAGTCCTCTTTCTACATTCCGTGCACTGTAACAGTAAAAAAGGACTGACCCAAGCAGGAGACTGCATAAGTAACTGCTCTGAATGGTACCTGGGTAACCTGTCAGACACAGATACTAGTATCTATTGTGCAAGAGACAGTGCGAAAGCATTAAACCTGAAGGTCATAAATCAAAGACTAGGATTTTGGAAATTTGAAGAAACAAACTAAAAAAAAAAGAGTGGTTTTGAATGCCAGGTATGTTTTGCATCAATTTAATACTGTCTTCCCATTTCCCCAGCTAAAGAATGTGCATTTCTATGGGAAAAAGACCTTGAATTGGTCAAAGAACAAACTAAAATTATCCTGGTAAAAGTACAGTTTGACTGGGGATAATATTAGGAAAGCTTGGCAAAACTGATTTTTCCTCATAGCTGCCAACCTTTTTTTTTTAGTACAATTGTTCATTATTTCCCCAAACTAAATAAAACATTGACCCTCAGGTAATCCTAGTGAGCAAAATTCCCCTGGGATGTAAGTGGCCCAGCTCCTCCTGAAAGACAAGACAAGGGAGCTGCACTGGTGCAACTTGGGGTGCAGTGAGTGCTGAGAGAGTCTGTTCAACAGCAGTGTTTGCTGAAACTCCTGGTAGCCTGATGTTCAACACAAAAGCCCTTGGGAGTCAGCTCAAGGACACAGCAGCAACATTTGTTTGCTGTATGTGAGATGTTAGAGGGAAAGGTGAAAGTTTGTGGAGAGTTCCAGAAAGTAGAAAAATACATCATTAAATGAGTCTTAGTGAGGGTAAAATCATTTCCCTAGTATTTTAATCTCAGTTTTGCCACATAGAGGTGGTGAAGTCCTAGGTCTTGTACGCCTGTGAGTTTTTTACTGTTTTGTATATATAAACTCTTGCTAGGCTTCTGGGTCTGTTCTTGTTTAAATTCTGTAGAAAATGTCAGCTCAGTATACAGGCCTGTAGATAGATTTAAATTTTATTACTTCAAACTGACAGCCAGCAGCCTGCCCAGGTGGCCAAGAAAACCAGTGGCATCCTGGCTTGTATCAGACTTAGTGTGGCCAGCAGGACTAGGACAGTAATTGTTCCTCTGTACTGGGTTCAGTTTTGAGCCCTTCACTGGTTCAAAACTGGTTCTGGAACATGTGTAGAGAAGGGCAGCAAAGCTGGTGAAGGGTCTGCAGCACAAGTCCTGTGAGGAACAGCTGAGGGAGCTGGGGTTATTTAGCCTGGAGAAGAGAAGACTCGGGGCACCTCATTGCTCTCTACAGACACCTGAAAGGAGGTTGGTCTCTTCTCCCAGGTAACAAGTGACACAAGAAAATGGCCAGAGTTGCACTGGGGCAGGTTTAGACTGGATAGTAGAAAAAACTTTTTCACTGAAGGGGTTCTTGAGGGGAACAGGCTCCCCAGGGAGTCATCATCCCTGGGAGTATTTAAAAGACATGTAGATGTGGCACTGAGAAACACGGTTTAGTGGTGACTTGGCAATGCTGGGTTAATGTTGGACTCAATGATCTTAAAGGTCTTTTCCAACCTCAGCACTTCTGTGTTTGTATGAAATTGTTAACAGAATCATGTAGGTGATATGGCAGTATCTTCATTCTGCAACAAAAGATTTTCTCACTGCGCCACTTATGCAAGTACATCTTTTTTTTCCTGCTACCTTCTAGTAAATACTACAAACTCTTTTATCCTGTGTGTTTGGTTTGCTGTACTGTTTTCCACTGAGTAACTCCTTGTTCCTGTCCCAGAGGCTGCTGCATTGACAACTTTCTCTTCTCTTTCCAGGAGCATAACATAACCCAGTGTAATTTTGAATGTTAAGGACTTCTTGAGATTGATCTTTCACTACAATCTGTTCTAAAGTACAGTAATGCTCACACAAAAATGAGTCTTTGTGTAGTTGTTTGATTAATTGCAGGCTTTTGGCCTCTCTACTGGAGGGAGTTTCAGCTCTGACTAAGTATAGATGCTACAACTGGGCATCATAACCTTGAAAGTGAGCATGTTCCATAACATGGCTCTTGCAAATGTGTGGATCTTAATAACTTTAGTTATTCTTTTATTTCTCTTTGATTGTCAGCATGATATCTGGGGGTTTTCCCTCTCCAGGACTAAAATGCACAGTTGTTTTTTTTCTTTTCCAGTGAAAAACACCCAGCCCCCCCAACCTCCAATATCTGTCTTGAGTTCCATTACATACATATGGTTTTGCTGAGAGATTAACCTCTTGAAGGGATTTGGTGTTAACTGACTCATTGCCTCCTTATTTTCATTCTGTCTGAGAGTTGCCAACACATCCCACACTTTGCAAATTCTAATCTAATCTTGATTCTATATCTTGATTATTTGTCAAATTAGAATCTTCTTAAAGAAGAAAGAACTTGTATTATTAATAGGCAAAGTATGTCAGAATCTACAAGTGCAATGTGTAGTTTGTTGTTGTTTTTTTTTAATTAAAGTTTACTGCACTGTGCTTATTGTTTTAAAGCACAAATGTTTCATTAGTTTTGTATTTTTTCTTACCGAGATTTCAGCAAGACTTTTATTGCTACTTAGGTTAGGAACAAAATTTCCTGAAAACAGAGTGTTTTCATCTGAATTCATCTCAAATTTATTTGTGCCTGGTCGTTGAGCATGAAGGGGAAAAAGTCTTGGGCCACTAATAGTTACTGAATTTCCAAGGAAGTTACTTTCCTCAGTTCCTACATTTTCCTGTGTTCCTCCAAACTGTTGACTTTAGTCTTTTCATGTTTGTGCTGGGAAATAGTCTGAAGAAGGGCACTGGCAGATATATAGTGTCACAGTTTGACATTAGTATGTCAAAATGCCTGGTTGTACTGGTGTCAGAGTATAAAACAAACTAGACAGCACTTGCACAAAGTTTTTCATCACTGCTTTCAGTTCCCCCCTTCCTTCTTTTCTCCTACCTTTTCTTCACATTGGAACTGCGGTTAGATTTTTCATATTAAAATGCTGGGTTTTCCATATATAACTATTTTAAAATTTAGGCTCAGTGGTACTGCTTTTTCTCACTGCACATTCTCTGAATCTCTGGCAGAAGTCCTGGAGGGGATTTGGGAGCGAAGAAGAAGAAAAAGAAGCAGAAGAGAAAAAAGGAGAAACCAAATTCTGGAGGCACCAAATCAGATTCTGCATCTGACTCCCAGGAGATTAAAATTCAACAGCCTTCAAAAGTGAGAGCCTGGTTCTGTTTTAATTTGTGCTTGCTTCCTAATTTAATTTTAATTTGTGCATTGCTTGTTGTGAAGGCAAGTTGGTAGTTCTGCCTTAACATGTCAGAATTGAGCAAATGGTTCCTGTCCTGAGCAGCGACAGAAGCAGGGCAAGACCTGGTGTGTGCAGACTGTATGAAGTGAGCTGGAGAGCCGGTGTCACCACCACGGTTGTGTGCTGTGAGAAAGGCAGAGGAGGGAGTGTTTTGTCTTTCTTTTCCAGCAGTTAGAACTCAGGCTACTGACAGCCTTGTTTTGTGCAGTCTTAATCTGCAGTAGTAATGCTTTTAAATTTTGTGTTTGAATTGCCTTTACTTTAGCCACCATGTAACCTGGCTCAGTGCAGTTTTGGTAACTTGTACGGCACAATGCTGTCTCAACAGCAGCAGCAGCAGCAGGAGGAGGAAGGTGGACCTGCTGTGCCAGCCAGAATCTCATTTGGGCAATGAGCAGTATGTGATTGTACATAAAATGTGGTAATCTCAAACATGGAGATACAGGCTGAAGAAACGTTTTGCCCTCTTAAAGACCTCTGCTATAAATAAGAATGCAAAATTACCTGAAAGGGTGCACAGTCCTTGTGGACTTTGTGGTAAAATAGCATTGTCTGTGCGCTTTTGTCTCCCGTGTTCTGAATGAGCAGTGAATGACATGATGTGGTGGCTTTTTAGCATAAAGCTTTTATCTCGAGAGAAATCTGAGTCTGAGAACTGAAGTTTGTAACACTGAGAAAATTTATGCACCACTGAGCATGTTGAAGTAGTTATATTTGCTTTATCTGGTTAATGTGTAGAATGTTACACCATTGTACCAATAGCAATCTTCATCCTGTAGGATTTGTCAGTTGCATTGGGGCTACCAGCTAATTTTAGGGGGAAAAAGTTGTGTTCAGGCTCATTAACATACTGAAAGATTCTTGTATTGTCTCTTTAGATCTTCTCTGTGTCACCCTGATTACTTTAAATGGACACATTTGGCACAGAGGACACTTTAAATATGTATAGATCTTAAGTACTTTCTAATTTTACTGCATGTTTTGGACAACTATCCTGCTTTGGATTTTTTTTTAAAGGATCTTAGATTGCTGATCTGGACCAGTGTGGAAAAGTGTAATTTTTTTCTCTGCTACTCAAGTAATATTTAGATTTTGTATTCCTTCTGCTATGTGAAATATAGGGAAAAAAGGCTTTTAGCATTTGCTTGCTCTTGGTTGAAAAGAGGTTTAGAAAATATTTCAAAGAAAAGCGACATTGTACACCTACCTCTAAGAGACTACGTGCAGGATCATCATGTAATACTCAGTAGGGCTCCTGAACTCATTGAAAATTATTTTGAAAAAAGATTTTGAGGTCATGTGAGTTTGTAAATGGGTACATCAGTTTGGAGGTGAGGAAAACAGAACATTGAGTCTCCTTGACTTCTCCCTTTCTTATGTGTGATATTAGACATTTTGAGCCCTGGTGTGAGTGTAACCATAGCAATAAATGCTTGTTGTTTACGCTGTATGTTTACAGTGACTTTGAGGACACTTCACTGCCCATCTCATAAGATTTTGATCATTCCCTATTACAAGTGCCAGTGGTGTGGACTGTCCACACTGACATGAAGGAAGCTTGCCATATCTGCAGTATTATCAGTCATTACTTGAGTCACCAGGGGCCTATACAACATAGTCCCAGAATAACAGACTGGAAGGGACATGTGGAGGTCTTTCAACCAATCTGCTGCTTAGAGCAGATCCTACTAGATGAGGTTGCTCAGGCCTAGATCAGTCAGTTTAGTCTCCAAGGATACTCTACAGCCTTTCTGGGAAACCTATTCCAGTGTTTGACTACACTTTTGATTGAAAAAAATAGTGATTTCTTATATGTAAATGGATTTTGCTGTTTTGGAACTTGTCTCAATTGTTTCCTGTCCTATCATTATTCTCCTCTGAAAAGATTTGGCTCAACTTTCTTTACATCCTTCCATTAGGCAGTAATAAGATTTCTCTTACTTCCTCAACCTTCTCAAGGCTAAACAAACCAAGGTCTCTTGTCTTCTTGTGTGTCATGTGCTTCAGCCCCCCATTAATCTTGGTGGGGGGCTCTCTACAATGAACCCTCTACGCTCTGTAAACGTTTTCCTTGTGATGGAGAACCCCAGACTGTAAGGTGAGACCTCAGGGGTGCCAATAAAGGGGAACCTGGCTGGCCAGTCTTACAGATACAAATCACTATGCAGCTGACCTTTGCTTGCCAGCACATTGCTGGCTCACGTTAAGCCCTTTGTATATATACCAGGACCTCCAAGTTCCTTTCTGCAAAGCTGCTTCCTAGCCAGTCCTCTGCCATTGCATGAGCTTTTCTATCCCAGATGGAGGACTTTGCATTTGCCTTTGTCAAAATTAATTAAGTTTCTGTTTCCAGCCTGTCAGAGTAACTTTGAATAGCAGCTCTGTGGTCCAGCGTATCAACCATTCTTGCCAACTAGGTATCATCTATGTACTTGCAGAGAAAGCACTCATTGTCGTGTCATTAAATGGTATTGACGTCTGTGTCCTCAAAATCCTCCCCCTTGCCTTCTTGAAAATGGGTGTTTCCTCCATTTGTAGGAAACCTCCACCAATTGCTATGGCCTTTAACTCTTGATAGATGTTAGTTGTAACAACATCAGCCAGCTCCGTCAGCAGCCTCATGTGCATCTGGTCTGGTTGTGGGGACCTGTGCATGATCAGTTTGCTAAATGGTCCCTAACTTTCTCTCCTGCTGTGGTTAGTGGAAGTCTCACTCACTGTGCTACAGCGCTCGGGCATGTGAAAGGCCTGAGGCCACATCTTGCCACCAAAACTGAGGCAAAAATACCATTGTGTACCTCAGACCTGTTGCACAACAGTACCGTTTTGTGCTGTGAGGAGATATTTGCCCTAAATTTACACAAAATAGCTCTGAAATTACACAAAATAACTCTTTTTTTTTTCTACTTCATGTCAAGTTCTGTGTAGGTTTTTCTTGCTTTCCATTAAAGGAAAACAAAAAGGGTTGAAAGTAAACTTCTTAGCTATGCTGATCCCTGAACATTTTGAATGAAAATGAGATTCCTCCTGATGTCCCTAACCATGTTGTGTTTAATACCAGAACATGAACTTCTTACTTTACTATTATACTAGTAAGATCTTTTTTAGAACCTAATATTTTAATTTTTTTTATTTTCTGTTTTCTTAATGTAGAAAAAACATTAGAGACAAATAAATTACAGTGGGTCAACGTTTATGTATGGTTCCTTAATGTATTGATAAGATTTCAATTATCTAGTGGCATTAGAAGTATTTGTGTCAGGCCAGTGTATAACAGACAAATTGATTTTTAATTGGGAAAAGTAACTTATATTTCTAGATCCAGATTACAGAGATATGGTAGGCTTTTTATGCTGCAGCAGTGTTGCTCTAAACTATGTAAATATGTTCATTCACAAATACTCAGGTGACAGGTATTTAAATCACGCTTACAGGTAAAATTTTGCAATACTTAAACATAGTGCATTTTCTTTCATTAATTTAAGTAATTTAAGATTTTATAAATGATGGACTGTTTGAGCTCCAGGCACAGAGTTTGACTGCTTTTGTGACAAAGGATACTAGAGGCAGATGTCCACCCAAATGAAGCTTTACTGTCATTATTACATTTAATTTATGGTGGTTTTTCAACACATGAATACTAGAAAGCAAGTGAAATATGGAAATAGTGATACGTTGCTATTCAGTAAAAAAAAAAATCTGGCTTGAAATCTCTGTGCAGAATTGATTAGAATTTCCTAATGCACTTGAGACTATTCCTTCAAATGCAGTATTGCACTCAGTGTTGGGAAACTGAGCGCAAACATTCTGTTAGTGTACCTCAGAATATGACTTACCACTTGGCAGATAACAAAACAAAACAAATGAATAGCTTTTAAAAGAGGGAAGAAAATCTCTTCAGATTTAAATGTCTGTTACGGTTATTCTTCTGTGCTTTCTTACGGAGGTAAAATTCTCATTCCAGTTGCAGTTAGTCAGAGTGATCAAAAGTGAGGGTTTAACAGCTTTATTTTACAAACACTTAGGTTTATGCTTTTCAGATAACTTTTCTATAAAGATTTTTCAGCTTCTAAGTGGAAAGTTGGTTTATTTTGTGTTTGTCTGCTTCTGTCAGTTAAAATGGGAGTGATTGAGAGGGTTGGCACAGTTGACATTAGTGGCAGGATGGTTAACTCCTACATATATGATGCAGAAAGATATCTAATAATTGCAAGGTAATAAAGGCAGATGCAGTATAACTAAGGTTTAAATGTGGCACTCCAGTGTACCTTCAGGTACTACTGAGCCATAGTGAATTTAAATATTATTTTATATTGTATGTGTAAACTACGACTTCAAGCAGCTCTGTATGTTCCAATGGTATCTTTAGATTGTTATATATCTAAGCTGACCTGCTTTTTGTTGTTTTACTGTATTTTACCAGAGGGAACAGGGAATATAAGAAACTCTTACCATTGTGATACTGTATCCTGCCTTGATGCTGCAGTGTTTGTGTTAAAAATTATGAAGTTTCATGGTTATATGCAAGTGCTACTCAAAACTGTTAACTGTTTTGGGAAGTTGCTTACCTGTTGCCCACCTTTTTTCCACTCTCCTGTCTCCAAAGGCTATACCTAAACTAAGCATGATGAGAAGAATACATGAAAGAATACATAACAGTAAAAAAAATGAACAAGTCTGTACAACCGTTCAAAGTAAACATACTCAACAAGCTTCCTCTTCTGTTTGTCTATGTGTGCAGAATCCAGCCATTCCAATGCAGAAGCTTCAAGACATCCAGAGGGCAATGGAGCTGCTCTCTGCATGCCAAGGCCCAGCAAAGAATATTGATGAGGCTACCAAACGTAAATACCAGTTTTGGGATACGCAACCTGTACCTAAACTTAGTAAGTTTAACTGGATGTGGGCAAAAGATCTGTCTTATGACCACTAAGGGAGTGTGTGCCAGCTCTGTGGCATGTTCTCTAAAATGGGTATAAAGTTAGACTGTGTATGGTAGAGATCCTTAATCTTTTGTGTAGTTTATGTGGAATTCTTGATGTTTTTTGGGGAAGTGCTTGCCTTCCCTCCAGATAATATACAACAAGATACAGTGTTAATAAATCTCATTCTGATGTTCTTTATAAAAATGAGAAATGCTGTTGAAATAGCATTTCTTTGTCTATTTTAGGTCTGAAATCTTGAACAGTAGAACGTAGAACTTCAGGGGAAGTAAGAACTCTTTAAGTGGTGACAAAGTGTAAACTTTGATTTATTTTTTTGTTTGTTTGTTTTTTGTTTGTTTAGATTCCTTTAAATTCTTTTCAACAGATAGAGTTCCTATCACAGAAATAATGACTCTCCTGCTGTAGGTTACACTGTTTTCACACAGCTTTAAAGTGGATAATGGTACTTTTCTCGTGTGCGAACTCTTTCACTGCTGTGTCTTCATGTTCTCCTCCACAATGTACACTACCTTGAGAACATGCTTTCTCAGAGTCTGTTCTCTGTTCTTGATACCCGGTGAAATGGTGAGGTGACCTCTCCTTGCCTTTAAATTTCTAATGAATTTGGCAAGTTACTTTTTATATTGATCTGATCCCTGTTAACACAGTTGGTATATCTTAGTTTTTGTTGAATAAGATAGTTGCTGACTGTCTTGTTTTTTCTGCATTGCTTTCTGACCCTTGTTTTCTACTTTCATTATCTTCAAGTTAAGTAGTCGTAGCTTTTCAGTGCCTAAAAAACTTGGGGGCCTCAGCAGTAAAATGTTCTTGGCACAGTAGCTGTCATTGTTTGTCCTGCAGGTTTCTCTCCATTGCATTGGAGACTGGTATAGAATAAGCAGAAATAAGGTAGAGTCTAAAGCATGGGAGCACGCTGCTCTCTCTCCCCACAGGGCAGAATTTCACATTAATCCATGTCTGTAGCTTAATCCGCAGTGATCTCATTTCTTCCTCACTTTGTTGCGTAGAGAAGTCCTGAGCAGAGTCCCCGCATACTGTACTTTCCCCTGGATTGAACTGACCTGCCACAGCTTTTCTCCATACAAACTATCCAGATACCTTCTTAAACTGATGGTAGTAATTGTCATCAGCAATCCTGCCTAAGTGGAGAAGACCTTAGCTGAAATAAGTTGATGTGTAAATCAAAAAATACTCTGGCCATAATGAAGCTTTTTCAGAGCTAGTTCAGGTGAATGCACAGTAGTTCCAAGAGTTGAGGTTAATCAATATATCTTACAGCACTTACATAGAGATGAGAGTCTGCCAATTGCCAGCCTAAAAAGACCAATACATTGGCTCAGAAAATGATTTGTTAGTGTTGTTCAGGAGAAATATGCTTTGTAAAATTTGGTTAGTGAGGTTTTGTCCAACAGTGCCTATGAATTTCTTCTTAATCCTGTAGATTTTTTTTTTTAAGCTTTTCCTTTATCTGCTGAATGAACAGATGGGGAAGTCATCGCTCTTTGATGTGCTCTGTGTGTTTAGGTGGAAAAAATAATCTGTCAATTCAAGAAATAGTTGTAGGGATCTTTGCATTAAATTAACTTCAGAATCCTTCTGTCTTCAAGCTAGGTTGTTAGTGATGGGTCCTTTAGGTAGGCCAAGCCTGCCATGTAGTGGCAGTAACATTTGGGCTGTTGGAACTTTTCAGAGTTTGCTTAAAGGTGCCAGTAATGGTGACCTTCCAAGCTGGATGGCAGGCCATAAGTATTTGTCAGGATTGCATTTGGGAAAAACTTGTACTACTAAGGAACATTTGTCTTCAAGAGCTTTATGACCGTTATGATATGGTTGAGTGTTTATGAGTAAGAATCAGGGGGAAGGCCAAGAAGGCAGATACCATGATGAGAGTCTGTTATAGACCTCCTAAGCAGGATGAAGAGGCAGATGAAATATTCTGTAAGCAGCTGGGAGAAGTCTCACAATTGCTTGCCCTTGTTCTCATGGGTGACTTCAACTTACTGGGTGTCTTCTAGAAATACAATACAGTGGAGAGGAGACAGTCTAGGAGGTTCCTGGAGTGTGTGGAAGATAACTTCCTGACACAGTTGGTGAGTGAGCCAACTAGGGAAGGTGCTCTGCTGGACCTGTTGTTCATGAAAAGACAGGACTTGTGGGTGATGTGATGGTTGGAGGCTGTCTTGGGCACAGTGATTGTGAAATCAGAGTTTTTGTTTCTCAGAGAAGTAAGGAGGGAGTCAGTAGAACTGCCACCCTGGACTTCTGGAGGGCAGAGTTTTTCCTCTCTAGGAGCCTGGTTGACAGAGTCCCTTGGGAGGCAGTCCTGAAGGGCAAAGATGTCCAGGAAAGCTTGATGTGCTTTAAGAAGGAAAACTTAAAGATGCAGGAATAGACCGTCCCCATGTGCCAAAAGGTGAGCTGAAGGGGAGGAAGATGGGCCTGGCTGAATAGAGAACTTCAGCTGGAACTGAAGTTGTGAATCTGTAATTTGGACCACTTAAAGAATCACCATCAAAGATATCAGCAAAAAAGCAGGTTTTAATATAAATTTGTGGAAGTGCAATTTAACAGAGAGTTCGATGGCAACATTCATTCTATGACTTACTACATAGATGAAGCATACGTAGGAAAATGTAATTAGAAGCAATTTAGAATGATTTACATGGAAGCTGGGGATGCAGAAGGGTGCCAAAAATTTATGCTGCAAAAAGATAAGAGTGCAAAAGAGTTTAGCAGTACTCTTATCATTGACAGATTTACTACAATTAGAACAGTGACTTAATTATAGATTCTACATAATATTCGTACTATACTCAATTCACGCGCATTGCATGCAGGCACAGGGATGTAGACGTGCTTATGTGTGCAAAGATACCTGTTAAAAATTCTCCTACAGTTCAGGGACATACTCTCCGTTTCCATTTCTCAGCAGGAAAGGTTGAGCTTCAAGGAGCTGGGGTATCAGCCTTGACCTCAGCCACAGTCTTTGGGGTATCAGAGACTTGGGGATTTGGAAGCTCCGAGAGGCTTCCCACTCAGGGGGAGGTGCTGGTGCAGCCTACTGTGGGATAGTAGGATAGGATAGTGGGATAGTAAGCCAGGACGGCTTAAAGGGCCTCGCTTAGGGCCACTCTTCATGGGGTTGCAAGATGATTTGCTTTGGTCATCAGTAAGTTTCCATCTTGGCCATAACCCATGCTGTTAACTGCCTTTTGGGGGAAAAAAAAAAAAACAACAAAAAGATCTGGTAACAGTGGTACCATTTCACTTTGGCTACAGTTCACGTAAATAGTGTTCCAGGGCTGTCAGGATTATCCTTTGTTCCCCACCTTGTTCAGGCAGTGGATGATACTGATGCAGTCAGTGTCACTCCCACCTTCACTATGCAGGAGATCCTGTTATGGTCCAGGGATGCTTCACGGCCCAGCTTTGGTAGTTTGGTCAAGGCTTATCAGGAACTCCTGAGATTGTAGAGCAGGCCCAAGGAGGGATGGGGCACACATACCACCAGAGGAATTCAGGAAGGAAAATTATGGTTTTTGGCCTTTGGAGGAGGGGCAGACAACTCAGGAGGCCTATAAGGATGCTGTGAGGTAATGTAGGGAGAAAATCAGAAGCCCTTAGAACGTAATCTGGCTACTGCCATAAAAGACAGCGCAACGAGAAAGATAGTGAGGTGCTGTGGTGTGTCCAGAGAAGAGCAACGAAGCTGTTGAAGGGTCTGGAGCACAAATCTTATGAGAAGCAATTGAGGTTGTTTAGCCTGGAGAAAAAGAGGCTTGGGGGGACCTTATTGCTCTGTACAAGTACCTGAAAGAGGTTGTGAGGTGGGGGTCGGCTCTTCTCCCATGTCACAAGTGTTAGAACAACAGGAAACAGCCTTGGGCTGCACCAAGGGAGATTTAGATTCGATGTTAGGAAAAATGTCTTCGCTGAAGGGGTTGTAGAGCATTGGAAAATGCTCCCCAGGGAAGTGGTAGAGTCACCATCCTGGAGGATTTGAAAAGATATGTAGATATGATACCTAGGGACATGGTTTAGTGGCAGGCTTGGCAGTGTAAGGTTAGTGGTTAGATAATAATCTTAAAGGTCTTTTGCAGCCTAAATGATTCTATGATTTAGCAGATGCTGCTCATAGAAGAGGAACAGCAGCTGTTTATAGCTGTACACTGAGGGACTGGAGTTGTAAAGTAAGGGAGGATAAGAAAGCATGCCTTCATGTAGGATTTTAGGAACACTTTTCACATATCACCAGTATCTCTTAAATGCCGTGGCTCCTGAGTAATGCTCTTGAGATCAGGGCTGTTCAAGTTGGTACTAAACAAGATCTGAGCTTGTTAGATATGAGTACAACGTATTTCTCATGATGAGACTGTGGATCTCGTAGCTGGCTATATGCTGTGCATGTGCTGATAAGTTGTGTTATGAAATAGTTGGTATCAGTTGAGGTAGAGTGGTTCTGTGCATATCTATAAATATTCTGACAAGACAGTCATTGGTCTGAATGTGATCTGTGAGAATGAGAAGTAGTGTAAACTAATAACACTAATTTTTTCACCAGTTTTTAAAAGCTTCATGTTCCTAACACATCATTATGAGAAAATACATGATGTAAATTAAATGCAGTTTAGCGAACTATCAGGAAAGCTAGCAATATAACAGTTTTTTATGGTTTTTTTTTCCCTCCTCCATCAAAAGATGAAGTTATAACTTCACATGGTGCAATTGAACCAGATAAGGACAATGTCCGCCTAGAGCCATATTCTTTGCCACAAGGTTTTATGTGGGACACATTGGATCTTAGCAATGCTGAAGTTGTAAGTAAAACAATTTTTATATGTATCTAAAATAATTCAAGTTTATTCTCATTGATGCATGGATAAATCTTTGTATTTTTTTGTGTGTGTTTTCAGCTGAAGGAGTTGTACACACTGTTAAATGAGAATTACGTAGAAGATGATGATAATATGTTTAGGTTTGATTATTCGCCTGAATTTCTTCTGTGGTGAGTAGGAAGTTCCACATTCTGTTCTGCCTGAAGTGCAAAGAAAGGTGTTTTTATTACATCTTCTTAGGCAGTAATTTGTAATTATTTCTGTCATCAATTCTAGGGCGTTACGTCCTCCAGGCTGGTTACCCCAATGGCACTGTGGAGTTAGAGTGTCTTCAAACAAAAAACTGGTAGGATTCATAAGTGCCATCCCTGCAAGTATTCGTATATATGACAGGTAAAATGCACCATTAGTTTTGTGTTTGTAAAAGAATAACACTGCAAAACAAATCTTAAACTGGTGTGCATTGCTATAGAAAACTTAAAAAGAGAGAAGGAGTCACACTGATCATAAAGAGTCAGAAGAATCCTGTGTATGTAGCAGGGACTTTTTTTTTTTCACTCTTCTCACCACTTCCCCCTCTTCCCCCCAAAAAAAAAAAAAGCTTGTGAGCTCATTGCATGAAGATTACTAATAAATATTTAAGGCTTATCTGATTGATGAATAATACAGATAATGGCATACAATTTTCTGACCATACTGGCAAATATTTAAAGAATAGTCAATCTGCTGTTGGACAGGACTTCGTACACTGACAAACATAAAGTGTAATGGTACCACATAACATGTGCTAGAATGCCCTTCTGCATCCTAAAGTAAGGCAACTGGTTGAGTCTTGATAGAGCTTTGAAAAGGGACTATAGCAAACACTTTAGAGCTTGCATATTACACAATGTGCCATTACAGTCACAGTATCATAGAGTAGTATTTGTTACAGATGTACTTTGTCACAGGCCAATTTATTCTTACTTCAGATTCTTCTGTCAAAATGTGGAAAACTGTAATTATGCAAATGAAAACATGCAGTGTGTAACTTTCTTTAGTTTTTCCTCTATTTATTGTTCTTTTAGTGTGAAGAAGATGGTAGAAATCAATTTTCTGTGTGTCCATAAGAAACTGAGATCTAAACGGGTAGCACCTGTACTGATTCGGGAAATAACCAGAAGAGTAAACCTGGAAGGAATTTTTCAAGCTGTTTACACTGCTGGAGTGGTACTTCCCAAACCTGTGGCTACTTGCAGGTAACGTAGGTGATGCTCGTAATAACATTGGTTCCTACAGCAGTCATTTTAAAGAAAATTTAATGTAATTGCCTAGAAACAATAAAAGCATAAAATTCAAAGATGTTAAATGTTGTGGCCTTTACTAACCTGAAGGCCTGAATGTTTGTCAGGGTTGGTTTTTTTGATTTGGGCTTTTTTTTTCCCCTTCCCTCCCAGTGCCTTGGATAAAACAGCTTTTCAGGCTAAAATTTAATTTTGGGTTTGTTTAGCATACCTTAAATAGACCAATCAATATTTCTGTTGACCTTCTGGTGGAAGCCATGCTAGCATTGACAACATTGTATACCTGTGTTTTTTCAAGTGGCCTGTTTCCCTGCTGTGACACTTCCCAGTTGACCTGGTTGCTTGCCAGAGATGGCAGAGCATTTCTAGGAATTGTATTATTTGCTTTTTTGAGATACTTTCATCTGTCCTGAAGAAAAGAGGACTTGGTCGTCATTTGATAAAGATGGAACATCTACCACATGGGAAGAGTTACAATCAAGTATAATTTCATTTGCTTGGAGTGGATTGTATTTCTACTAGGAAAGATTCAGTTCCTGAGTTTTAGTTCAGCTGTCTAGCATTCTGGAGGATGGAGTAATTTTTGATTTGAAATTGTTTTGTACCTACCAACAGCAAAGATCCTGTAAGTTTCTGTAAGGAAGCATGGGGGAGAAAAAAGCCATACTGTGTTACTAACAGAGTAACAGTAATCTGTTGCACAATGAACTCCCAGGAAGGGGAGATCTTCTTCAACAAAAGGCTTAGACATGAGCAGAGTGTCCTGTCTGCACAAGAAAATAAATGTTACCCATGTAAGTATGGTGAGTTTTTCAGAGCTGTGATAAGTACTAAAATGTTTAGCCCTGTGCTCACTCATTCTGTATCAGAAAGCATTTACCTAAATTCAAAATACTGTGATAGCAGGCCTGTTTAAAAGCTATTGCTTCGATATAGCTTTTCCTTAATTTTTTGTTGCTTAAGCTTCTTACAGACATGGTACTTTTGCTTAGAAACAAATTTGGAGAGGAGAAGGAGCAATGCAATAAAGCAGGGAAGTGGATGCAAGTAAAGCTGACACTTAAAATAGTATTTAAACTCATTATTAATTTTATTTCCAGGTATTGGCATCGATCGCTAAATCCCAGAAAATTGGTGGAGGTGAAATTTTCACATTTGAGTAGAAACATGACTCTACAAAGAACAATGAAGCTCTACAGACTTCCTGATGTAAGCAGTATGACTTCTAGAGAATCCCCACAGTTATTGTGAAGCCTAAAATAACCTTCCATCTGTCTCTGACAGCACAGGCTTTTCTGTGTAAAGGCAGTGTGTGCAGGACATTAAAAAAAATAATCTCTGGTTGATGAAAAAGACATTAAGGGCTATACTAAACAAAAGAGGCTATTGCCAGAAATCTGGATCTCTATACGGAGAAAACATAAATTTTGACCTAAAATCCTTAACAAAGTCAAAAAAAACAGAAACCTTGACTTCATAAACATGTGGGATTGAGCTGAAGATGCATAAGACTATTCTTGGTATGTTTAATCTGTTAAGAGATTACTGGTACAGAAAATCAACAGTTCATGTCTTAAAATTCTCAGAGAAGTCCATCAGCAACTTGGCTGAGTACCATCATATTCTTGATTCCACTCTAATTCACATCTTTTTCTGTTCCGTCAAAGAATGTTGTTCTTTGCAACAAGCAGCAAAAGCCACCTCAGTATGTTGTGTACTGTTTGTTTGCATGGTCTAGTAAAATAAACTGTTCTAGCATAGTTAGTTAAAAATATTTTTTCTCATGTTTGCAGCTAATAGTTAAGCTTGCAAAAAGCCTTAGGATGCAATTTCCATGACAAGGCAAGTCATTATAAGTACTATGTAGAATTAAAAAATCTCATTACTGTAATTAATAGCTTGCAGAAGTCAATCCAAGCTTTATGGTGAAAACAATTTCTTTGCTTGTAAAAGCCACCTTTCAATTCAAAGGCATTGCAGAGTATATTGTACCTGTACCTTATCAGTAGACCTTTTTTTATTTAAACAAACCTATCCTTTTGGTTAAAAATTGGCTTTTTTCCTCACTCATATTACTTTGTAATGATTTATCTGATTTTGGAGAATTGTGTCTGTTAGCTTGATGCTGCAGATTCTCCTACTGCTCAGATACTTGAGTAGTGCACTGAGCACTCCTTGGAATAAAAAGCACATGCCATGGCTCGATCAGTGCTCCTGCTGCCGTCGGAGAGACTCGTTTCCTGCGCTGCCTGCGTGCCAACTGTGCTGCACACGCAGCTTCTCCCTTGCGTGCAGGGCAGCAGTTTTCAGAGCTTAAGAATTAATAACCAAATTAATTAGGTTTTAATCTTGGCAAGCTAAATATAGCTTCCATCAAATCTTGAAGACATTTTTATAACAGTCTGAAAAAGTGCAGTGTACAATTTCAAGTAGAGGTTTTGGTGGCAACTCTAGTAACATTTCTCATGGAAACAATTCAGGAAGAGAATAGTTTGAAGAATAATGATCTTACGTACAGTACCAAAAGTGTAACTACAGAGAGTCATTAGAAACAGCATTTATACCCTGATCATCTTTCTTTAGAATAAAACCCAGTTTCAACAGAAAAGTGAATTATGGAAAACAAGTAATACATCCTATCTCACTACTATAGCTAAGGCAAACATATACTGTGCACAGAAGTGCAAATAGAAAATGAGTGCTTTCAAAATCAGCTTTTAAAACTAAATGATGTAGGAATCCATATAGCTCAGTTTATTTTTAGACTGGATTTGGGAACTTCTCCCATAGAAAATTAAGATTTAATCTTTGTGCTAATATTTTCTCTCTAAGTCTTGTGCTTTGGGTTTATTTGAACATGAGTTTTTTCCCTGAGAAAGGGTTTAAGTGCTGTTGGGAATCCTTTTTCTGAGTTTCAGGCTGTTACCATAAACAGGACTGTCACACAGATTTGATAATTCAGGCCATACTATCCTGTCCCTCAGCACAAAACACTGTTTCTTGCATTTTAACCTCTTTTCTTAGCGTCCTTGGAATATCATTGCCACTGGGAGCTCATCTCCCTTTAAGAGAATTAATCATTCCTAATCACTTGAACAGCCTGAATTAAAAAGGTTTTCAGATATAATAAGTACTGTAATTAATAAATACTACCCTCACTAAAGGCTGTGCACATACCTATAGATATGAAAAGTAAAAGTTTTTTTTTCTAAGTGTTTAATCTCTTGAGAAAGGAGTTTTCTAAAAGAGGTAAATTTTTTCTGTATTTAGAGTTAGGAGAGGAGCATGTTTGTATGTCTTTACCTGACTGATTGAGATCCTGACACTGGATAGTTGCATGAGTGTGTGGCCAGTGCAGCTTGATATGTGAAGCAGAGAAACAAATTTTAGCCCAGTTCTATACACTTTCCCTCATTTCTGGGGTTGCAAATACTCATTTACTGGTGGACATTCTGAGCATTGCTGGGGAAGAAAGATGTTCCAGCCCACCTGCTTTTCCTCCATCCTTCTTGTTAGTCAGGTGTACACTCTTATGGAATAAAGGCATTTTAAAATATAGGTGATATGCTGTTGTGGAGTCAAATGATGGTCCCAGGCTGCTCAGAAAAGCAGGAAGACTAAAATGTAATACACAGTCCAGAGCTGTGGCAAAACATGCCTTGATTTTTCATCTGGCTGCTGACTCTCAGAGTGCATCAATAATACCTCCCCCAGAATAATGCCTTTTGGCCAAAGCCTAATCAGCTACACTAATTTCAGGCTTCCAGTAATCAAGTCTCTACCTGGCTGCTCTTGCAATCGAGTTTGCTATGATTAATGTGATACGTGCCCAAGTATGTAGCTCAGACAGATGAGGCAGGATAAATGAGCTCTGAAGAGAACAAGTGTTAGCTTCCTTAAAAGGAAGTAGTCAGGAAAGCTACCAAAAGCTTGCAAGAAAATTTCAAACACCTTTGCTTGTTTAAATTAATTGCATAGTACTAAAAGGCAATTTTTTTCTCTTCTGATGTTTAAAGTAAAAAAAAAAAACCAACCTGTTTAAATACTGTAGGTTTTTAATTTAAGGCAGCTGTAAGTTATGAGAAGCTTTCTTGTTAACAGAATAGCAATTGTGCCTGTATAGAAACTTGGGTTAGCAAGGGAGTTTGCAAATGCCAAGAAAAGGTAGTAGTACACTAAGCACTCCTTGGAATCTTTTTTGGTAAATAAAGTTTAATTAGAAATTATCAGCTGATTTTGATGTATAGTTTGACTGTAATGTCCATAAGTTTGAATTGCTTGTATTATTGTCCTCAGATTAATTTCTGATACACAAGTTACAGTGTTTTGATTCTGTGTCTGGGCCCTAGGCAGTTTAGAAGAAAGTAAGAAAAAGACTGACCTAAAAAAACCACAACAAACTGCGCAAAGTCTGGGCTGTTGGCAATGGTGTGTCTTTCTCTGGAGAAATGAAGCTCTTTCAATAATGAAATATAAAGATTGAAGTGCCCCAGACTGTTTCAATAATTAGAAGAGAGGGAATTCTGATTGAAAGCCATTTGTAAAATAGCATAATGAATTAGGTGGCTGGGATGAAGTAGACTAATAATGAATGCATTATACCAAGTGTAGTGACTCTGCAACCTACTTTCAGCCTTTGCTGTGTTTGCAGTTTTCCTTTCAACATCTTAACGTGTATTTTTCTTTTGCTACAATAAGGCCACAAAGACTTCAGGTTTGAGACCAATGGAACAAAAAGATACTAAAGCAGTACAGGAACTAATCAACACTTACTTGAAACAGTTTAATCTTGCTCCTGTGATGGATGAAGAAGAGGTAGCCCACTGGTTCCTGCCTCGAGATCATATTATTGACACTTATGTGGTGGAGGTAAAATATGTCCTAATGTATATGTGAATGCCACTTACAATAACTCATATCAGCATCAAGTTTTTGAAATGTGGGCAGTATGAAAAATGTGTGTTATAGATAGAATTTGTTATCGTGATTACCGGTTTTGTTCTTTGTATTGCATTCTGATAACAAAAAAAAGTTTGGTTGTGATACACTGCAGTGCTCTTATAAGAGGATATCTTAAAGAATACTGAAATATCACTATCTTGGCAAGCTTACAGCAAAGAACCTTACATACTTTGTCAGCTATTCCACCTGCATTTCTTGATTATTTTTCCACAGAGATATGACATGATAATAAGCAGTGATCTTCAAACCAACTTTTTTAGAAAAAAAGGAAGAATAATGCAGTGACTGAGATAAGGATTTAGTTTAATCGACTATCATTCTCCCAGGTGTAAACATTTCTGCCATACACCAGTGCAGAATTCTTTATTTGTAAACCCAATTTTAGATGCATCTGCTGGGGAAATTATGTTTTTTGATTATCTGCTTCAGTAAAATGTGGGTTTTTTTCAATAAAAGTATGTATATATATATGTACATATATATATATATATATACAACTACCACCTCCACCTTCCAAACAGTTGGTCATAATGCTCCTCTCAAAATAAGCAGACACAAGAAAAGATTAGCATTTGGAATAGGTGCAATAAAGCTAGTGGAGAAAGATATGCTCTTCCCTTTGAGTCCATACAAAATCAGTTATGGACATCATATTTAGATAGTGTTTGTTTAAATTGATAAGGTTATTTAAAAAATGATCAGCAGTAACATCCTTAAACCTACCAACTCCCCCCAGAAGCTGCAGCTTATGGAGCTCAGTGTTCCCACTCTGCAACCTGAATTTGTGCAGGAGCCTCAGCTGAATTAGGAAACTCAATACTGCTGGAGATGAGTGCTCCTGCTCATCAGTTGTCATTGTCCAAGCTTAGCTTTCTACTTACTTTATAGTGGGTCTAGTGCTCATTGGACTTTTTCATGTTTTGATTTATAGTCCCTCCTTCTGTTTCCACACCTTCTTCTCCCTGCCCTCCGCCCTGCTCCCTGGCTTGGTTTTTGGCCTTGTTTGTGACTTGAAACCTACAGGAGAGTCCAGAAGCACCAGGATCAGCATGCATGTGATGCTAGCAGTGCCATTCTAATTGAACAGCAGTCTTCACTTGCTTGTTTTACACTGTCTCTTGAACTAGTTTTTCACTATAGAAAATGTAGGTTTGTTAGTGCTTAAAATCTTTTTAAGACCTGTGTGACCTGGAGATATTAGTGTCAGACTTTTAAGTCATCTTTGTAATGTGCAGATCTAAAACCTTAAAATACTCTATATAATTTCTGAGTTAATGTTTTCATCATCCTTACTGAATTTAGTAAGTGACTTAATAACTTTTCTGTTACTTTTTAGTTTATATCTACTACAGGATGTGTATCTGCTCTAAGACAATAGCTTTTCTGCATGTGATAGATTCAACTGTTTCAGTTTTTACTGTAGCAGTACTGTTAATTTAAGGATCCATGTGAGATCCTTCATCGAGCACTAAATAGTGAGCACTAGTCATTCAAAAATAAAGCAAAGAAGCAAGACCAAGCATTTGTGTATCTACTTTGCCTTATCTTCTTGGAAATACCAGGAGAGAAAATCTGGGTAGTTTTTTTGTGCTCAGCATGTTAGTCATAATGCATGTAATAATTATTTTCCACTTCCTACACTCTTGGAAGATGGTTACATTTCCTTAGATGTGTGAAATATTAAGAAGTTGTAAGAAGTATACTTCAGATTTCTGTATAAGCACCTTTTTTTGATGACTGTTGGTTTTACTAAAATTTCAATGGGATTTAGCACTGTCATCCAAATAGTTGGTTGTGCTTGGTGATTAATAATCATAAGCTAATTTAAATATGCTTTGTACACCAGCACAGTATATTTTTTCTCTGTTTTTAGAGAGATGAGAAATTTATTCCTTAACATGACCATCCTCAGATTTTTTAAATATCCTTAATATTTTAAGAATATTTTGTTAAAAGTCAGTTGGAAAAAAACTTACATACTTTTTTTTGGAAGAGTGCTTTGTTAGCTTTGTCTGTAGCAGACTAAGCTTGAGAAGCAAACTGAACTGCTTTGGCAACTGCTTGTCAAAATGTTAGTGGTACAATAGACTAGAAAAATCTAAATGTTTATTTCCTCAAGTCTTAGCCAAGATTAGCTGTTACACCATAATACTTAGAGTGCACAAACCTTGCTGGATCTATTACTTACCTTGTGTAGAACTGCCAAGCTAGCCTAACCAATAACTGAGCTGTTACTTCTTATTAATTAATCTGTTTGTGTTTGGATTTTTCTTGTAGGGTTCAACTGGTATTTTAACAGATTTCCTGAGTTTCTACACATTACCTTCAACAGTGATGCATCATCCTGTTCATAAAAGCCTCAAAGCTGCCTATTCCTTTTACAATATTCATACAGAGACTCCCCTCTTGGACTTAATGAATGATGCACTCATTATAGCCAAATTGGTAAGCTGTGGGTTGGGGGTTTTTTTAATGCTTCATTCACAAAAGTATTCTTAGGAGTGGTGGCAAGGTAAGAAGTTCTTAAGCAGAAGAATTTTAAGAGTTTAGTACTAACTAATGCTCAGCTCTTAGTCATCAGGGTTTCATGGGAGTGCAGTGTCCATGTCAATGGTCACATACTCTGTGGTACAGAGCTGTGCAGGTGTTGTTGCACATCCCAGCACTCTGAATGAATGCTCAGAGATGTGTTTAGCCTGGGCAGTTCACAGCACTGCACAGGCTCTGTCCAGTCCATGGCATCCATTCTAGCAACCATTTCCAACACGCTGCAGAGCACAGGCATGTTTTCTGCTTCTCACGCTTGACACTTGCCCCTCCAGCTGAAGTGATGCTGCTGCACTGCTTCTATTGTCACACCTGCCAGGTGAGTGCTCAACACAGGTCATTCTGTGCTCCGAATGACCACGCTCAGGGACGTGGCACGGGGATTTCTTTGTTGGTCCTGTAGGAAGCCAGTGATGGTCTGCAAAGGCTGCATCTGTTCAGACTTCAGGCTGCATGAAAGCAGCCGTGGTCTTCAACGTGTCTGTCTCAGCCATGTTCGTGCAGCACTGCAGCTGAGTGGCCATCTATTACAGGAACTGCTTGCTGAGGCTGTTGACCTATGATTGTCTGTCAGGGAAAACTGGATAGTCATGGGGAATACAGAACCCTGTCACTCAGGCTTCAGAATGATACAAGAGGAAGTTCAGAAACAGACTTTAAAAGGCAAGTATAATTTTCAGAAGTGGCTAAAAATATTGGTACTAATTCTTAAAAATCGAGGTGGAAAAAGGGATAATGGTTGGTCTCCATTTGAAGCGTGGCATAGAGACCTGAATGTCTGGCCAGTTAAAGGCCATGGATAGAACAGGTTTGGAGGCAGTTACGTGGTCTAACTTCAAGGACTTATATCTTCCCCTGTGTACATTTCTCTCTGAATGTGACATGTGATTCTTTTCTTTTGAGTGGATCATAATATAGTTATAATATGCATAAATCCCATTAAATAATGGGATTTACACACCTGTGGATTTCCAAAGTACCTGCTGGGCCTGTCTGCATCATTGGATGCCTAATTACATTTGTAGATCTGGCACTTCAGTTTTACATGGTGAGAGCTGAGGCAAGGAAAGAGAACTGATAAATGTAGTCCTATTCACAGCTTTTTGTTTACAAACATACGAAGTCTGGCTGGGATGGAGTTAACTTTCTTCCTAGCAGCCCATATGGTGCTGCACTTTGTGACTAGAGCAGGGCTGATAACACACCAGTGTTTTGGCTGTTACTGAACGGTGCTTGCTCAGCCTCAAGGCTTTCTCTCTTTCCCCCACCACGAGTAGGCTGAGAGTGGGTAAGAAGCTGGGACACAGCCAGGACAGCTGACACCAACGGACCAAAGGAATTTTGCATCCCATATGATGTTCTGCTCCACAATAAAAGCTGAAGCAAGGGAGGAGGAAGTGGGGATACTCCCAGGGATAGCATTTATCTTCCCTGACAATCATACGTGCTGAGGTCTTGCTTTCCAGGAAGGAGCTTGACATCTGCCTACTGTTGGGAAGTAGTGAATGAATTCTTCTTTTTCCTTTGCTTGTGCCTGCACTTTTGCTTTCTCTATCAAACTATTATTATTTCGATTCACAAGACGTCTTGCCTTCTTTCTATTTTCTCCCCATCCTGTGGGAGAGGAGCAAGCCCCAGGATGTGAGGGAGTTTGGCTCTCTCACCATGGTCCCTTCTGCACTTGCACTCCAAATAATGGGTTTTGGAGGTACCAATTAAACTGAGTGAATTGTTTTTAGGGTTTGAGTACCAGTTTAATGTTTATTTTTATCTTCATATTATACCATATAAAATTAGCTTAGAACTAAGTCTAGTAAAATCTTGGCAGTTATAGGATAAAATGCCTGACCTTTGAAGTAAAACCCAGAATTTCAAGTTATTTGCTTAGGTTCCATGCGTTCTGCATAGAGAAAGTGGGATTTTGCATCAGGATAATCCCTCCAAAACCCTATGTATTTTATTGTGGAAGATGATACCCAGTTTCTAGGTCTAGAACAAGAGAGAGCTTAGAAACAAGGAAGAAATTCACTTCTGAGTCTGCTCCAACAGTCTGTCAAGAGCTGTGGAGAAAGCACCTTTGAACAGGAACCTTTTTATACCTCTCATAAGATACTAACCTGAACCTAGTCTGCTAATGTTTAGATACTGAATTAAAACTACATCTGTAGAGTTCATAATTTGTTTCAATTTTGAGTGCTTAATTGCAGAGCTTAATGTGTCTGTACCTAGAGTGCGTCTCTGTTCTCCCCTGCTTCCCTTCTTGCCTTCTGAGATTTCTGTTACTATCTAACTTGGAATATTTCAAAATCTACTTTCAGTGCCAAGTGTCAAATCCTCACAACCTTATTTGTCTTGTTTCAGTGTGGTTTTTCACGGCACATTTAACTTAGCATAGCTTCATCTGCACACAGAATCTTTGTGCAAGGTAGTGGGAAACCTTACTAAACTCACTGTCTGTGCTTTGTGACTTTCTTTTGAATAGTCCTGATGTAGAGCTTAAAATGCTCATTTTCTTCAACCCCCTCTTTTCCTAATATGGGAAGCTCATTTAAAAGAAAAAAAAAAAAAAAAACACCTGATTTTTATACTGAATAAAGAATGTTCCTTACCCCATATTCTTGTGCTTAAGTAATTGAGCAGTATTGTTTTGTAACTTACTTTTGTCTTAAGAGTACCTCATGTCCTGCTGTTGTACTACCTTGGGGCTGTTAAGACTCCAATATCTTAGATCAGAATCCCTTGCAGTTAATTGCACTTAAATCCACACCCCCAAGCAAATTCAGCTGTCCACACATGGTGGTTGTCACTGTGATGGCTTAACTGACCTTGAGTTTATGTTGGTTGTTAAGAGTTCACAGTAAGTTAGGAGTTGGGCATGTTTGTGTTGCTACACAAAACTCTGAGAGTGATTTGGCCATGTGGCTCTTCTCAGAGAAAAAATGGTTCTCTGAGTGGTGAATTTGGGAGGTTTATGAAGAGAGGAGTTGGTAAAGGGTGCATGAGTAGGGCCGTGACTATTACGTGAAAGATTTGAGTTCTAAAGACAATGGCATTTCAGAAAAGGAATCACAAAAATATGTTTATTGTTAACAGAATGATAAATTCTTGAAAAATACCATTAGCTGTAATTATGCACTACAGCTGGAACAGGCTATGTGTGTCAAAACACTGTATGTGATTTTTAAAAATGTGTATCTGTAAGGATAAAATTACAGAAAATGCTTAGACCCTGAAAGTGGCTATAAAATATGTACCCTCTGGGAGATAATCTTCAAGAAAAGCTATGCATTATACTTCACTTTTTATTGGAAATATGTCTTTGTGTGTACCTAATTAAAAGACAACATTTATTTAATTGCCTTTTTTTTCCTTTTAGCCTAGTCTCTTGGATAATGTATGCCACTGTGTAAAGTGTCATTTGAAACTTTAAAAACTAAAATTTTAAAAATGTTTTGTTGTTGCCAGAAAGGATTTGATGTGTTCAATGCACTAGACTTAATGGAAAACAAAACATTCCTGGAAAAACTGAAGTTTGGGATTGGAGATGGAAATTTGCAGTATTATTTGTACAACTGGAGGTGTCCGGGCATGGAATCTGAAAAGGTAAGGGAGAAAAAAAGAGTTTCTGAATTCTGTTAGGTGTAATTGTACATTAATCTACACTGGCCAAAAATGGGCAGAAGTTTTAAAATAACTTTTTTAATTGGTCCTATTTATGATCCGTAATTAAGGTGCAGAAAACTGTTGATATTTAGATTTATTGCCGTACTTGAACTAAAATGCTATATTTTTCTTCTTCTTTTAGGTTGGTCTTGTATTACAATGAGGACACTCATGTTTCTAGAACTCTGAGGTCATCGTTTTGAGTTAATTTGATCTCCATAACTCTTGGAATGGTATTGTTCAAGAGGAGTAAAAGCACAACGTCGGTGATACTGAAATAGTCCATTAAATCTGAACAATGAAAACATCCACATGTGACCAAATTTATGCATTTTCAGATAGATCAGAAGGCCCATGAAACTCTTCTATTGTTCATGAAAAGAATAAAAAGCACATTCATTTAAGTTTCAAAGCTTAGCTTGCACCTTGATGAGAAGAAGGTATTTTTTTCCACTCTGTAAAAAAGACTGTTTTGTACAAACTGAACTTCAGTGGTGGATTAGGGTACAAAAATATTTGCTATTATGTGGATGAACTGCTGCATTTCTATTTATTAAGTGGTGGTGTATGTTTGTCAGTGTAACAGAATGAAGGATACAAATTCGAGTATCTTTGCTTATTTACTTCACGTGGATATCATCATTTGGGGGAAAATCAAGAAGTACAATAAGTTTGTAGCTCTATGAAAGTCCTGGATGCTTTTGTAACTGGAGCAGTATGACAATGTACTAGTTTTACTAGTGCATTTTTTTCTCCATAAGCAACGCTGCCAAATCAATAAAAAATACAGATTTGTACTTTGATCTTCAATAGATCAGTGGATTGATTTAACAGTATCGCACTGTTCAGTGCAGGTGTTATCTATGTTGCCGGAATGATAATACATTACTGTACTTAATTTACAGTTGTGGCACAAAACCTTAGTTTTTCCTCAGTAGAATAACATCAGCCTGTGTGTAAAACTAAGAATTTTAGTAGTGCTATCAGGATGTTTATAGTTTGAATGTTTTCAACGCTTCTGCGAAATTGCACATATTCCTTTGTCTACTTTGATTTCCTATGAAGTCTGTAATTCTAATGAAAAGTATCTTGTGTAAATATGTATTCATAAATTGTTCCTGGTAGTGTTTTTATCCTGAATTTGGAACAAGAAGTTTTGCTCTATATGTGGCTGGTAAGCAGAAGAGAAATGCTCTGCCCTCAGTCCTTGGAAGTCTCTGTACTGCGCTTCCTGAAATGTAGGAGGGCTGGTCTTTGTTGTTGGGTGGAGCTGTTTTAATTCCCTCATGAATGCTCAGCAACGGGAGTGGCTTCTGAAGCACTTTATATGCATTCCAGCCTAGCATCATAGCTAGATATGATAGCAGTTCTTTCAGCTCATGGATGCTGCAGTAATGGGAGCGCTGAGAAAATCTGCATTAAGAAACTGTTCTAGCTGAAAGTGCCAAATTGTGGTAGTGAAGCCTCTGTGCTGTGAGCATCTTTTGAATGTGACTTGAATATCTCATGAAATGCAAATGTCTAACTTTCCTTTTAAACATGCCTGTAATTCTGACAGCAGATTTTGCTGAAAGTTTAATTCTGTACATGAAGATAAATTTGTCTGTTCTTCATACCTGCTAGCCCTACTCACCCCCTTGTAGCAGTGGGCTTTTTCTTTCTTCCTGCTCCTTTTCCAATGTGTGAATGGTCTGTGTTTTGGGTTTTTTTTCTTGTTGAATTGTGGTGAGAGGATTCTGCCCTAGAAACAGTGATACTTTCCCTTGTTGCATTATAGCTCTATGATTAAAGCATCCGACCTCCTTCAAACAAAGGAAGGGACTGAATGTGGTTTGTCTGACCCCTGGGTGTGCACCAGCTTGGGACCTCATGAATTTAAAAGGACTTCAAAGGAGATCAAATGGTGCAGTTGGGCTTTACATCTCTGCCCACTCTGATACCTGTCTGCTAGTAGCAGTCATAACAGATGGTGCAGAGGAACTTTGGACTCTGTGTGTGAGGCCTGAGAAGAATTAAGTGCCTGAAAATATAACTGATGGTAGTGGTATCTGAGATAACAAGAAGGATTTAATCTCAACTCCATTGAAGGCTTAAGTTTTTAACTTCTAAAAGGCATGAAGGTGCCCCCTTGGCAGGGCATTCTTATTGGAGCCCTCTCGGACAAGGAGGAGGTTCAGAGGGGCTCAGTGTGGCTGCTTCAGTTCTAAGGGCAGAGCCTTGTCAGTCCTCGCTCAGGGCTGCCTCATGTGAGGTGGGACGGCAGGGCACAGCTCTGTCCTCGTGTATAAGGTACTTCCTTGCTAAGAAACAGTCACAGCCCAGCTCTCCCTAATCTGGATGGGTGGAAGATACACTCATGTTCTCTGCCTTCCTTCCCCTCAAAAAAATGCATGTGGAAGAAATGTTAGGCAGATGTTTTCTTTCCTCATTTCTTCTCTGGAATCGGAAGGCAAATCCTCCCAAGTACTGTTGTTTGTAAAATTGAGGCCATGATGGGACTTTCCTGGCAGAAGATAGACTTGAACTTGGCTTTCCTGCAGCCTGACTTTCTGCCAGAATCTCTAGATTAGGGCACATGAAGAAAGGAGCATGGCCACTCTTTTGCTCTGTTCTGGTAAAATAGTGCCATTTGCTTCTGAATCCAAGGGGTAAACTTCTGTCTCGTTTTCTGGCTCACTTTCCATGTTAACTGAGGGGAAGGAGGGCAGAGTTACACTCCCATAGAAGCTGTGCAGCACTATCGCTGAGAGAAAATTTATCGGTCAGAGAGCATGAGGGAAGTGGGCAGCTGAGCCTGAGTGCTGGAGCAGTTCCTGGAGACTTCTGTTCATGAACTTGCGTGTGTTACCTAACAGCTGTGCAATCCAGCATGGTCTCTTCTGTCTGTTGAGTGCTCTTCACCTCGAGTGCTTTGCTGAAGTACCACAGCATCAAGAGGACATGAATCTTGAAGGTGTCCCAGCCGACATCCATGCAGTAAGACAGTTACTCGGGAGGTGAAAATTGTGGCAACTCACTTTCGCTTCCTAAGCAGGTCCTTAACAAAAGAGGAGTATCTGTGTGGGTGTCACTGTCAGCAGCTCAATAGGAGAGGCTCTTCTGTTGTTTCCAAACTTAAACCTGTGCATTAGGCTTGTTATGAAGATAAGACTCCTCAAAACCTAATAGGTGTTTGTACAAAAATTGGCAAATGTAAGGCTTGCTGCACCACCTTTCCCACCTGCCTTTTTAAACATTTGTAATTTCTTTCCCAAAGTAACTTCCTGTTTTCAGAGGAGACACAAATCCCTGAAGACAGAGTTAGACCTAGGCAGGCAGCAAAGTGCTTGAAAGATGATTGCTGTGCTTATGTTCTTTACCAAAGCTAATCCTTGTGCTCTGTGTAAATGCTAAGACTTTTATGTTATGGTTAGCCAGCCTGGGAATGAAATACACTAGTGCTAGCATGCCTTCAAAGTTTTATGCATCCAGAAAGCCAGAACAAAGGACATGTATGAAGGACTACAAAGCAAGGCAAAAAACCCTTGCCTCTTCTTGCCACCCTCAGACAAGGATAAAAATTTTAGCATTAAATGTTTTGTTTAAACTTCAAGGAACATGATGACTACAGAATCGTTGCTGTTGCCTGCCTTTGTAGTTGGTATCCTGGACTTAAGTAATTTCTAAATATAAATCCAAAAGACAGATGAGCTATTGGATGACATTGGAAGTTTGGATCAGCAAATCTCTGAAAACTATGTGTAAATTCCACCTTAAAGGAACTACGAAGTAACCCATTTAAGGTATTTTATGCTTTCTTCTATAAGTAAATTCCTAGGCTGTTGGTTGTCTGAATTGCAGCAATATTCCCCTTCCTTACTATAATACAACTGTCTCATTAGGAAACTGTTCATAGTCCCCAGTAAAACTAAAGGAAACTCAAAAGTTAGGTGGTATGTTTTCAGTCTTGTAGCAGTTATAGCTCTCATCTACATTATATACAACAGTATATGGCTTATCTCAATTTCCTGGGAAATAATTTTAGACTTCATTTAGAAATCTAATTGAGTTCAGATTTGCATTTTCTTACAGGATGTGTGTTAATAATGGAAGTATTTTTTTTTTCATACTGCAGTAGTAGTAATTTGGTTGTGTTTTGTATTTGAAAATAAAGCTTTTCCTCCAGCATACTATATACCAGGTATCAGGTGAAACCCAAGTCTGCATACATTCGTGACCAAAACAAGTTTATTGTTCAGCAGAAAAAACTATTAATAGAGTTCAAAAGGGAAGTCTGCCTGTGCTGTTACAGCTGTTTACTTGAAACCAGCTTTAAAAAACTTATACTGGCATGGACCTTTGTTTAAATAAACTTTCACTTTTGGTATCTATTTGTTTGAGTAATTATACTTAAATCTGTTTTGATTAAAGCATGTTCATCTGTGTAAAGATACAAAGTTCTTTTAATGCTTTGCATTAATTCCAGAGATGTATTAATTATCTCTTAAAATTACTTTGGCGTGTTCATTACCAGCTTTAACTCTCTGATCTCCAACTACAAATGAAATACTTACTCCCAGGTAAAGACTGACACTTCAGTATGAGCAATATTCTTTATTAAAGAAGAAAGTACCTCAACTGAATGCAACATAAAATTCACTTTGTATTCAAGAGCTTTACACTGTAAAGCCTAAAGAGATTGTTCAGTTAGAATTGTACTCCATTCTGCATGTAAAAAAACAGTTTAATAGAACCAAACTACAGTCAGTTATGCTGAAAAAGCTTTTTCTTTTTGCGAGGTGGTTTCTTTATCTTATTGGGATTTGGGACAAGTTTCTTGATTTTCAAAGGCTGCAAAATTACATTTGAAAGATCAGGCTGATTGCTTTCTGTACGCTGCCGCTTCTGGCTCGTGAGCTCATCCCCCTGTGCCTGTGCAAGCTCATCGGGTCCCTCATTTTCTGAAGAATCTGTATCTGCATAAGCCACAGATTCTTCAGTTCTGTACTGAAACCACGGCACTTCCAGTGCTGGTATCTTTGGAATTATTGCTTCTATTGTTTCAGTAAATTTACTGGACTGCTTTTTGAAGCCTAGTGCTAAAACGGATGTTAAGCCAAGAAGTGGCGCGACTGTTTCACTGAGTCGGGGCACTTGTCCTGCTGGTGTGGCTCGACTTGCACTCAGCTCAATGAGATGCGATGTGATCATGGCAGGCTTTGCAGACTTGCACACCAGCAAGAGAAGCAGTTCATTTTTTTCCAATGCTTTTGTAACTTCATTAACTCCAATAGCGAGCTGTCTTCTGATACTTAGGTCAGTCCACCCTGGTTTTTGTTGATGGCTTTCTGTTTCCTCCTCTTGAGGGAGTTCGTTGGTGCTAGCATCACACTTTCTTTCCATTTGTTTTTTCGTAAGGGAGCGTTTTTTCTTTCTTGGACTCTCAATCTTTTTAAGTCCAATATGTTTAATCCTTTCTTCTAAGGTCTGTAGTATAAAATGCATATCTTTTCCATCTATGGTTTTCCATTGAAAAACAAAGGGGTTATCTAGAGACGTTTTTACGGTGATTTTCTTTGCTTTTCGAAGTGTTGCCGTCCCTTGCTGAATTACAGACATCCTGAGGTTCTTCTGTGTTTTGTCACCCTAGGGAAGAAAGAGATAGACATTAGTTCAAATACTGTACTGTTTGCTGTGGACATCATTACCACAAGCCTCTTTTGGGAATGCAGAAATGTCAAATATCCTATGTCAAAGTGATATTGGCACCTATCACCCTCCTCACAGTAGCTCAGTGCTAATCCTTCACACATCTTCCACAAGGCAGGTGCTGTGTTGCTTTTTTTTGTTCATAAATAGTAAAAAAACTAGTCTGGACAGCAAGGCAACAGCAGTGATGAGACCCTTCAGATGCTGAACAAAAGCATCTGGAGGTAATACAGATGTGAAAAGCAAACGAAAAAAAACCCCAATCAAACAACCCCACCCCCAGAGTCATGGGTGGGGGTTGGGACCACTCCATTTTTGCTGTTGCACAGCTGCATTGTCCCCCATGGCATGGGGAAAAATGCTGAATCACAACATGAAACAAGCTCCAAGTTCCTAAATTTATTTGAAACTTCTAGAAATTTGTCTTTTCAGTCTTTACTCCATGCCTTCGTGTTTTTCTACATTTGGAGAACTCTTAATAATTTATGCTGTGAACCCTATGAAATGCCCTGGGCCATGCCAGCAATGGCCCATCCAGCCCTGCTGTGTCTCCAGCAGCAGGCACTGGAGAAACTGTTAGGGAAGGACAGGCTGTCATTCCCCTCAGCTCCCAAACACACAGAATGGTTGCATCTGGGATGTAAGAAGATCTGACAGCTTATCCTATTAGTCCTTAATGGAGCTATCATTCATGCACTCATCTAATCCCTTTTGCTGATCATCATAGTGGCAACAACCAGTGGAAACAACTGAAGAATGGAAACAACCACTAGAAATCTAAAATGTGACCGAGTTAGAAATGAAAGCGTATGACAACTTAAAAAAAGCTCTCGGTTATATCTTTTAAAAGCTTTCAGTTGGGGAAGCTCTGATGACCTTTTACAGGGTATCCAGCGAAGTCAGCAACAGACTCTCGTATAAGAAACGAGCAAAACATGAAGGATTTCCCAGCTGAAAGATTACAGTTTTCTTTCCAAAATGGGTACTGCTGAGAAAAAAAAGCGTGCAGGGATAAGGAAAAAAACAGAAACATTGGGTTCCTGCACCTCGCGCCGCTCTCACGACCCCCCTCGCTTCCTGCGGAAGGGAGAACCGGAGAAGCGCCGCCCACCTTCCCCTCCGCCAGGAACCCTCTCCAGCCCCTTCCGCTCCGCAGGCGCCTCCTGCTCCTGACACGGAGAAACGCGGGTCTGAGCATGGCCCGGCCGGACGCGCTGCGGGCGCCGGCGGGTCCCTGGGGCGGGGGCTCC
>VYXB01009882.1:11498-66041 GCA_013397135.1 Pachyramphus minor | reverse complement strand
GACTCGACTCGACTCGACTCGACTCGGCTCGGCTCGGCTCGGCTCGGCTCGGCTCGGCTCGGCTCGGCGGGCAGTGCGAGCGGGCACGCGGCCCCGGAGGCCGCCCGGTGCCGGTGCCCAGTGCCGATGCCCGGTGCCGGTGCCCGGGCTGCGCTCGATGCCACGTGGAGAAACAGCGCACTGCGTTGGTGGAAGGCAGCACTGAAGCGCTGGTGCCGCGACCCTGCGCCGGGCGGGTCTCATCCCAGGTTTAGCATTGGCGCTCCCGCGTTTTGAACGCCCCCGAAAATGGGCGCATAGGCGGTGGCAGATCTGCTTTGTCATGCCAACTAGCGGCGTCGTGGCCAAGTCACCTGATGCTTCATAGGGACTTGACAGCAGCCTCGCTGCAGTGCAATAATGCGACATACTGTGCACGTACATTGCATTCTGTAATTAAGATGACAGGTAAGGACTGGTTACGTTCAGTGTTTCCCACAGTCTGCCCCGGGCCATTAACAAATCTTGACAAACACATTCAGTTTCTACATTCACTTCAGTGCACAGTGTGGTTACACGCAGCCTAGGAAAGAGCAGAGCTTCCCTAGCAGGAATAAGGGCTTCGGCGCTTCAGAGTTGTTTTCAAATTTATTTAAAGTCTTTTTTCCTTGTTAAAATTTCTGGCTTTATTTAACGTGGACTTCATCTGAGGGGAAACGCTATTTTTCATGCTTTTATCGAGGTTAAAAAAATGCAGAAGCACATAGTATTGTAAAATGTAGAGAGGCGTAAATGTAAATAATGTAAATAAATAATTTATTAATGGATAGAACACATAAGCAGTGATGGATTTTTTTTCCTTCAATGGTTACAGTTGTAGGCTAGTTTATCAATTAATATTATTTTTATTCTGTATTTAGTAGAACAAATTAAAACCCAGTGTTCAGAAGGTATTTTGTGTGTGTAGCTGCCTGTGCAGGGACGACCTGCACGTTTTCCAGAGTTGCAGCTGAACAACGCGAGGTCCCAGGCCGGGCTGGGCACGGGCAGGGGCTGCAGCAGAGGGACCAGCAGCAATAACTGGGCTGGTTGCCGTTCAAGTCACCGAAGAAATTTCTTTTGCAAACAAAGGGCTTGAGAATCCTCCGTATCGGTGCTCGCCAAGCCTGGTGGCCTAATCCTCAGTGGTATGGAAACGAGCTCAGGTTTCTAAGGAAACGAGTGTGGGCTTAATGCACACTGCGCCCACCGCCCCTTCCCCGCGGTTCGCTGCCGCTCCGTCGTGCCGGCAGGGCCCGGGAGGCGCAGCGAGAGCGAGTCCGTGTCGTGCCTCAGCCGAGAGCTGAGGTCACTGGGACCAACCCAGCGCCACCGACACCGCGCCCGGGAGCCCTCAGGCAGAGGCGCCGCGTCCCCGCCGCGGAAGGAAGGAGGCCGCTCCCTGGGCATCCATCGCAGCATCATGACTCTCCAGGTAAGCATTTCTGCAGCTGGTGAGACAGAGACGCGAGGAGAGGAGAGGAGAGGGAAGGGATGCACTGTCCATCCGAGCAATGCCATGTTGGAGACTGCGGTGTTTCTTCATCATAAGGATTAATACTGCAAAATCGAGGTTACCTTGCAGCAAGGGAAATTTGCCTAAACCCTTGGAGGTTAAATAACGCATTACTTTCCTACAAGTGGAGGGTGAGAAACATGCTGGTATTTTGTACTATTCATGGGTCATATAATTTTTTTCAGCTTTACCTGTGCTTGCGTGAATTATTTTTCTTGCTTATGTGCATTTGAGTTCGCCAGGACTGAGTCAGGCATTGAAAGGCAGGTAAATACTTATGTTTTTAGGATCTACCTAGTTACTTAGAGCTCTAAAAAGAGGAGCGAAACTTGTAACACCGAGGCAGTGGTATATATGCATTTGGAAAGCATGAATAATTTTTAAGTGTGTTATCTGTATTTTTTTAGGTTGTGTGCATGTTTGGAGTGGTGCATTGATAGGCTTGTGTTTTGTACGAAAGCTTCTACTTCCTACCTTCTGGCTAGAGAGAGCTTCCTTCTACCTTCTCTCTACCTATGGCTTTAAATTGTTCTTGGGGAAATTATCTTCATTGTTGGCATTTAGCCTCCTGCATTTTCGAGAAACTGTGAATACGTCCCTTGTCTTGCCCATGCTGTGATGGATTAGGGTGGGTTTTTTTGTTAGGCTTTCCTGTTATCCCTTTCACTTCAAGATTTGCAAGCCCTTTTATCCGGATCTCATTATAATGTCTCTCTCAGCTTGGTTAGTTTGCAAAGGGTGAACAACACAATGCTCTGACCTAGATGCAGGGAGTGCATTGCCAGTAGCTCAGCAATTTTCTTCTGAGCTGCAATTATGTTGAATAGCACAGAGATTTCTTTGTGGTGTGTTACAGCTAAGAAGAAGAAAACTCTTTCTTCGGTGGGCCAGAATTGCCAAATCCCAAACATAACACCACCTTTGTTTAATTAATAGTCACCAAAATTATAGTTTGTTTTATTCTGCCTTGAGTTCACTCTAGAAAATGAATTTATGATTAAGCAAAGAGCCATAAATCACAGTTAGAAAGAGCTGAATGCAGTATGATATGCTATTCCATTGTGCTATGCAGTTACACTTTCACATAAAAATCAGTGGTTGAAATACTGCAGTATCTTTACACATTCTGTATTAGACATAGAGGTTTTCTATCCACATTGGTTTGGTTGACAGCTACCATCCATATCGATAAAAATTTATTGAATCAAGCTATACAGGAATGAAGACAACTGATTAATGTTTTCACTAGGGAGGCTTAAAATATTTCCAAGTTTTGCAAACTGACTGTCAATGAAGAATGCTTTTTCCTTTGCAAAAAGGGAGTCTGTGATAATAGTCTGATTTGTGCATTTATCCCTTGTACATGTGTGCATGTTTGTCTGTATATATTTTTATGCTTTTAATTTGATGAGTGAAAGGGAATTTTATTGGTAGATGATTAAAAGGAATTTATATTTTTATAGGCTGCTCATAAGCATGTTGTGTAAGCAGGCAAATCCTAAGCAACAGTCTGTGCACAACAGTTGGCTAGAGGGGGATGAAAAATGAAATGTTTAGTATTCATATTTCATTTTTCACAGTTCTTGCTCTGCAAGATATGCATTTGCATATTTTTTAACTATCTTGTGATAATTGCCCATAGATGCATACAGAATAAAACTATATGAAGATAAGGTGATTAACTTGATGGGTTCCTTAATTTTTTTTTTTTTTATCTTTTGTCTTGTACAATCTAACAGTGCTTCTGGTTGATTCTTACTCTAAAGTTATGGTTCAACCCCAGCTAGCAAAAAAGTACCATGCAGCCACTTTCTCCCCTTTCCCTCACAGTGGGATGGGGAAGAGAATCGGAAGGGGGGAAAATAGAAACTCATGGGCTGAGATAAGGCTAGTTTAGTAATTAAAACTAATTTAAATATAATATAGAAAAATTGTTAATAGTAATAAAAAAGAGAGCATGCACAATAAAACCCAAGAGACACAAGTGATGCGCAACACAATTGCTCACCACCTGCTGATCAGTGCCCAGCCCATCCCTGAGCTGCAAGCAGCTCCTCCTGGCCAATCCCCCAGTTTATATACTGGGCATGATGTTCTGTGATGTGGAATATCTCTTTGGGCAGTTTGGGTCAGCTGTTCTGACTGTGCTCCCCCCCAGCTTCTTGTGCCCCTCCTCACTGTCAGAGCATGAGACACTGAAAGTCCTTGGCTCAGTGTAAGCAGCACTGCTGAGCAGCAACTGAAACATCAGTGTGGTATCAGCACAATTCTCATACTGAATCCAAACTGCAGCCCTGTACCAGCTACTAGGAAGAAAATGAACTGTATCCCAACCAAAACCAGGACAGAAGTTTGGATCAGAAAACAATTTAAGACACGTGGAAGATTTCTGCTGACTTGAATGGTCCTTGTAGGTCAATGCTGCCAGAGGCTCACATGCAGTAGTAACTTATTTAAACTTTAAATAATATGTGGCAATCCAGTGATGTTTTATTACTGATATCACTTCTTAATCTTACAGTTAAAGAGCATGAATGCTGCTTTTGTTTGCATGTGTATGGATAATGCTAAGAGATGTCTGTGATGAGGAGTCAGTGATAGGTGTAGTCAAGAATGTCACATTACTGGTATTTGGCTTAAGAACTAAATATTCATTTTAATAAAATTTTACCAATAAAAAAATTCTTTAAGTGTGGCAAGTTGTCATATTTATTTTCATACTGTTGTTAGTGCATAGGAGGATGTATTTTTGTGTAATTAGACTACAGTCTTGCTACCTGAGTACAGAACTCCCTCATATCGTAATGCTGCAGTGTCTGAAACACTGTGCAGCAGCGTGGCATGACTGGAGTGACTCAGGGGTAGGCTGGAACGTAAATTCAGAGCATGTGAGTTCCTCTGCAGTATATGCCTATGTCCTTGCTTCTGTCCTGAGATAAACACAAAGTGGAACAAGCTTATTTCCACAGAGGGGTAAGGCACCTGTCTGTCAAGGAACATTGTGAAATAAAAAGTCATACGAGCAATCTCACAGGTACTGAGTTCAGACTCCTATTCTGCTTATAGAGATGTCTCTCCCTGCTCACGGGCCAAAGGCACCCACACTGTGCCTAGGGTTTAGGGCAGGGCACTTTTGCCCCAAGCCCCAAATTCTCTCCCTGTGTTATTGTGACTTGCTGGCCTCAAACATGTGGGTTCACCTTTCTGATTTTGCTTCTGAAAGGAAGGAGAGTGAATTTTACTTACTTTCTATGGCCCTTGGCAATTTTTGGGTAAAAATTAAAAATGAGCTTAACATCTGACCTTGCTGAAGTATTTCAGGTAGTTGTAGGAATTCCAGGTACAGTCACTCTGCAGAAGGAGAACAAGAGACAATACAGCATAAGACAAAAAATAAAGATTGGAAGTCTTCCGTGAAAGCAAATATTAATATTACCCCCAAAATGCTGAGAAGGGATGCTGCATTATTGATTCAGGTTTTATATGTAGTCTAGGGCACACGTTTTTTGTTTATCTAAATTAAATATAACATATGTACAAAACATATAAGCATATCCTGAACCCATTGGTTTTTTATTCTAGAAAAATCCTGTATTTGTCTTGCAGTGCTCCCAAATAGTCGGTTGGTTAAAAAAAAAAAAAAAATCCAGTGTTTAGTTCTTAAAAGAAATCAGCCACAAAAAGTTGAACTTAAAGCTTCATGTTTTCAATGATTCTGTGGTATAGTTGCATTCTAGTAACACTGAGAATTATTTTTATTAAAACAGGAACAAACTGCATAACTAGTTACATGGTTTCAGTCTATAAAGTTTTAGGTTTAAGAATATAATTTGAAAGTAATTTGATTTAGAATTTATTGCGGAAACTCTGCCAAGTAGTATATACTTTATAGAATGACCAAGTTTCAGAGTCTTAAACAGACAAATTGCACTTGGAATCTCGCTAATTCTCAGAAGGATTGTTACATTCAAAATAGAACGGGAGCATTTCTTAAACTTTAAACAGTGTTTATCAGTTCTAACACACCAGCTGTTCTGTCTATTCCTGGGCGTTTGGTTCTGGGAGGCCTTGTTGGGAATCTCACAGAAACTCCTGCTTGTCAGTTACGGTTCTCACTGTGTTAGAAGTCACTGTGGTTCTCACTGAGTTGGAATATTATTTGTTAAAAAGCATCCTCATTGCTGCAGGATTTTTGTCCTTTCCTTCTGTTGCATTTTTAAGGGTGCTACAAACTGACAGAGTTAGAGATGTGTATCATGATGACATTTGTCATCATGATGATGACAAAAAACCCTTCTGATGTAATGTTCTGTGAACTTAGAGCTACAGTTTAAAGAAGATTCAAGATTTATTTTTAATTGCTGTTTTTCAGGGAGCATTCTTTTGCTAGAACACCCTTTTAATCATACCTCATGATTTTTTAAAAACATCCCTTTTAAATGTACCTCTCTGCCTACTGCTCCTCGTGATAACTCCGGTGTTACAGATGAACATTCTCCTGAGGCATGCACTTTCATTCTTAGGAGATTTGTGCTTTCCCTTGGTGGGTTTCAAATGGCAATTGAAGATTTTGCAAAAAAAGTTAGGAATTCCACAGAAGTTTGTGTCTGGGGAACTTCACTAGCCAAACTAAATTTCCATACCAAAATTTAAAAAAAAAAGTGAATTCCATCTCAGGAGACAGAGGTGACTCATTTGGTGGGAGGGTGGCCAGATTTCTGTGCAGGAAGCTACAGTGCACTCAGCTACCTGCCCTTACCCTATTTATTTCACCTGCTACTCCTGCTTTAATGCAACCACCAGCTGATGTCTCCTTACATCAATGAATAGGTAGTTTCATGATTCCATGAAGAGGCCTTTCTGTGAAGAAAGATCCATGAGCATCACTCTCAAATTATTTCTAATTTTTTCTTCTTAGATTTAAAATCAGAAATAGCCTTTCTCTTGTACTTTTTCTCTGTTTAAATACAGAATGCTGTAGTGAGCCCAGCTCTCGTTCATACTTGCTTATTTCTATCACCTGATCCGCCCAGCACAGTCGCTTGCCGAGGAGAAAGGCATCAGTTAAGGAGACAAACGTGCATTAGGGTTTCTTATTAAAAAAAAAATCTGTCCTGTAACTAAGGGAAAAGGTGATATAAAGAAGCACAGTACAGACTTCTGAGGTAATGCTGGGATCTCAGTGATTTAAACAGAGCCACAGCACACATGCTGAAACTAATGTTGAATATGTTGGTGATTATAAGGCCCAAGTTTTAAGATTTTTTTTTTACATTTTATATATATATATTTATACATTTTATGTATATGTGTGTGTGTCATAGCACATTTTGCAGGATATAATCTGCTTCTGCAAATGCAGATCCAACTTAAAAGCTAAACTAATTATTGAAACCAGCATGTACCATATTAAAGTACCTATACCTTTTTGCATTGGAGTAGTGCAGTGACCTCATGGGTCAGTAGTCACTGTATGAAATCTCTCTCTCTGAAATGTCCTGAGCATGAGACAGAACTCCAAAGTCTAGCCCGAGACCTACTCTATGGCCTCTGTTTGATGTGAATGTGTGATGCATGATGATGAAAGGAGTAAATTTACAGTGCACTCTTGTGCTCCACTGTGTTTGAGAGTTGGGTGTGACAGGTAGTCCTGGCAGTAGCACTGCTCATGCCCATGAGACGTCTCTGTGCCAGCTGTTGAACACCTACTGTGCTGTCAGCAGGGCAGTGGAAATGGTGAAGTGGGCAGTGCCCTTAGAGGGTTTTCAAGCTCCACCACTTGAATCAACACCATGCAAGCAGAGATCACTGCTGGGGTGTAAAGTTCAATGAACACTTTCATGCCCACAGTGTGACTGTGAAAGACATACGCACTACATAAATTGTGGAGGCTGCCTGCATGAATGTATCTGTGGCTATTCTGGCACTAGACAGTATGTCTATGTTTCCAAGTGTGTAGATGTAAAACTGTTCATTTATCTTAGCAGTACTGACCCTATCAGCTGTGTAATTTCATGGGCAAATGCCTAGACTTACCACTAAACCCAGGAGAGTGATTGAGAATATGTAATGATACTACTGTGTGTTCTATGCCTCATGTTTTAAGGACACCCCTTGAGAGGAAAACCAACACTTTCTGTTCTTTCATCAGGCTGACTTTGATGGTGCTGCAGAAGATGTAAAAAAATTGAAAACAAGACCAACTGATGAAGAACTGAAGGAACTATATGGATTCTACAAACAGGCTACTGTTGGAGATATTAATATTGGTATTCCTATATATGCTTCACAGTTACTTCCATATCCTGATGAAATCAAGCTCATGTTGTGTAAATCTGCATGATAATCAAACGTATGCATTTGTTTTGGCAGAATGTCCAGGAATGCTAGATTTGAAAGGCAAAGCCAAATGGGAGGCATGGAACTTGAAAAAAGGTGTGTTACACCAATTAAATTTACATCATGTAGTCATGTTTATAGGACAAATGAGGAAAGATAATGACTCCTGCTTTCCTTTACAGGTTTATCAAAGGAGGATGCCATGAATGCCTATATCTCTAAAGCAAAAGCAATGGTAGAAAAATATGGGATGTAGAATATTCAAAGTAATTCCCACTAATAATTAACTCTTCAGTAGCTAATGAACTAACTCTGTTGAGAACACTGCAATACAAACTCCTTCCTGTGTAGTCTGACTAATATCTTGTCAGCATAAGCTGACTGTAAAGGGTATTTACATACATACTCTATTTGTAGATTGTATTTTATTCTAAATAAATTTGAACCTAATAAATTAAGCTTTCTGTAAGAATTGTGGACTTTTGTGGTTATTAAAGTATATTTAGCATTTTTACAGGAGCAGGCAAACAGAAGCTCTAGAAGCAAAGTAACATAGCTGTCATTTTTTGCAAATCAGGTTAGGGAATGAAGTGAAGAGTTTGTGCACATGCAAGATGAGAAGAGGAAAAAGATGAAACCTTTTTTTTTTTAAGACAAAACCAATGTTTATTTTCAGAAAAAAACAGGAAAACTCCTGCTCTTAGGCATAACTGCATGCAATGTACAGAAATAATGACTTCTTATGAAGTGCTGTGGACTGATATTACACCTTCTGTTATTAAAATTGAAGGAAATACTCATAGACCAGCATTTTCTATGCATCTTGTTATGTGTTTTGTCAAGAAAATTTCATTAGAGGGTTCCAGCAGATAAAAGTGACCTCCAGGAAGCTCATAAAAGGATGTATCTCCACTTGTTAGTTCTTGCCAACCTGAAAAAGATATGTCAGAAAAATGTCAACTATTGCGACAATTTTACATAACTATTTTGAAGTTATTATTTAACACTTATTTTAAATCCCATATCAACATTGAGACTGCTCTGTTGATTTGTTTTGTTTAAAAAGGAGATAAAAGACACAAGAAAACTTCATTAGCTGATGCAATTCAATAGCAAAATGTGTAAGTATAAGAAGAAAACCATTTAAGAAAAGTACCTTGTAAATCATATGGTTTGTCATCACCCCCATTAAAGCAGGTAATATCACAAGAGAAAGGGATATCCATTTCTGCCTTCTCAAAACTGTGAACAAAAAAAAGTAGTCCTAAAACATTCAATAAGATACCCATACTTGGAATTTGCTTCCACATACAAAATAACTTTTTCATCCTCCTCCAAAATCTAGCAAACTTCAGGAATCAGATTATGCAGAACATCAGAAGAAATTACCACATCTGGAAGGTTCTTAGCTCCTTGCCCTACTGCAATTAGGTCTAAAATTGTAAAGAAAGAATGACCCAATAGTTAGGGGAGAAAACCGCTTCAGCCTGCAATAAAAATTCTCACCTACCATAAACAATTATGTTACCTGCTTATATTCAAGTTCTAATGTTTCAGGGCCTTTCAGTGTCAGGTTCGTAAGACCACATCCAAGAGTATCGTTGTCTTTGCCAAGGTAAGAAACCTTAACCACTCAGCCACGTTGGCTGTCATGTAACATCCAGTGAGGACAGCAGTTAGCACAGAAGAAGCCAGTTGCTCTGAAGGTGCCCAGAACAGGGCCTCTTTGCTTCTGGTTAGATTAGGGGATCTTGGATCAGGAGGCTGAATGCAGTGATCCTGAATCAGCTGAGATTAGTAGCCTCAGGAAACAATAAAAGATGAGAGAACATTCCCTTTTAGTGGCTGCTAACTTTGGATCCTCAGTAGAACCGTAATTCTACCAAGACACATTCGCTACTGCAGTAACAGTTCACTACTGCAGTGGTTGATAGAGTAAGCAGTGTTTTCATCTAGGGCTTAAATACTAGAAAACAAATAGAAAAGCACACAAAGGAGAGAACCGTTTACTGTTTCACAATCTTTTTATAACAGAAAAGAGAACAAAATACGAAGAAAGAAAAAACCTGACATGATCAGACAGAAGTAAAAATGTAAAATACAAATGTAATACAAAATTGTAAAACTTACGAAAATGTCTGAAACACTCTAAAATCTTCTTTAAAAGTAAGCAGCAGATGTTTCCTAATGTCTTCGTTATGCAGAAGTTCAGAAGGAGTTCCTCCTACAGTTTGTAGATATTCAATAACTTCTTCATCATCAGATACGGAAATGCTTTTGATTGGAAGAATTGCTTCAGACTGTCAGTACCAGACAAAACAAATCAGGTGTTGTATATAATATACTTTAAACGATCTTTTCACTAAAAATCATTTCAGTAAAAAGTACAATAATTCTTCATCTCCAAAATACAATGGCTGATTAATTAAACATCCACAGAGAACACTTCTTGGAAAGGGTTAGTAAATATACAAATTATGACTGAGCCAAGTATGTTCCAGGTCTGAAACTTCCACAAACAAATAACCATTAATTCAATTTTGTTCAAGTTTGACTCTTTCTATTGAAATGCACCTAATAAAAAAAATCTGTTTAAGAGAAAGAAAAGCCTAGCAGTGGACATAAACCTGACTAATGTAGGACTGAAGAGACCAACTGATTATTGGAAATTTGCAGGAATAACAATTGCTTCCATGAATCACTAGCTCATACTAAGGATTGCTAAGAAGCCCCAGAAACAGAATAACAGAAATAGCAAATGCTGACTGAGGACAGGAGGACTGGGAAAAAGCCACTTCACTGCTGTTTTCCCGAGAAAAATTAGCAGCCCAGCAGAACCTGAGAAGAAACTGATTAAAAATCCAACAAAGAATGAGGAGGGAAAGAAATAAATGGACAAACGTACTGAGGGCTGATGCAGGTGGTTTATGAAAGACTAGATTAAGACAGTTATTTCACATGTTACAGAGAAGGAAGAGCCACTTAGTATTTTGGTTTGATGACTTTTTTTAGTTTTAAGCCAAAAGTCATAGTAAATAACACAGTATTCAAAAAAGGTAGGATTAGCTTAAGGAGACTGTTCTCCTGAGGCTAAGGTTAGCTAGCAGCAGTGAATATTGTGTAGTGCAAAGTTCTGCATCCACCTCAGAATTAATTTCCTCTAAGAAAAAAACTTTTCTGCATAGATTCTGAAGCAGTGCTCATTTTGTATTAAAAGTAATTTGCATGCCACATTGTCAAATGTTATTTTTACTCTTGATAGCTAATGTGCTGATTTGTTTTATATTGTTATGATTCTGCAACTTACATTTGGGGCATGTGCCCCTGATACAAAAAGATGGACCGGCTCTAGTCCATACTTTTCTTTCAAATGTAGTGCAACTGCAAAACTCAGGTAAGATCCAAAACTGCAGTGAAAAGAGAAATTAAAGCAAAGTAAGCAAAAACATACATGAAACCTGGAAAATTTAAACATAGTTTGACTTTCAGTGCTAACTGGGTATCTTGAACAGTTACTGAGGCCATATATGACATATAAATATTAATTATATTTGTTAATTGACATGAAGTGTATTCCTACACAGTCAAGGTTTACAAATCAAACCTTTTCTGTGTTTCACGAATGGTTCACCCCCTGCATTCATATAGATCAAGAACTGACACAAATATTAAAAATAAATGCCATAATAAATTATAATTTATCAGAAACACAACATGTTCAGATGTTTTTTCCTGAAGCAATAAATAACCAGTCTTTGAGAGCAACAGCATGTTTTAGGATGACTTGACAAAAGATCTTTGCAGAAGCATATTTTCCTAACATTTTGCAAATAAAAACAAGTAACTGTCTACTCAACGACTTCAGAGACAGAAGCTCCTTCACCAGGGTATCTAAAAATGTATCTATTTTTACCTGTGACCAAAAAATGCAAATGGTTTCTCTTGCAATTCTTTTAACAAAACACTTGTAACCTCAATAGCCATGCTTGTCATGTCTTTCGCAAAAGGCTCATTAAAACGAGTTTCTCTTCCAGGATACCTTACACAGAACACTGCAGAGGAGGTGGAAGAAGCAAGAGAAAAGGATTATAGTTATTTCAAATAAATACAGTAAAATTATTTTAATTAAGTTTTTTAATTATTGTGCAGAATATACAGATTATTTAAATTAATACTTCTTACAGTTGATACCATGTTTTTGCAATTGCTACTACTGTGTTTTAATCCTATGAGAGATTAGGTTTCCATCCCTTTCTTTACTCATAAATTGATCTGATTTACTCTCCAGTTGATCTGATTGATAAGTGCCTTGGCTCAGAATCCACAAGGTCTTGATTTTAGATGAGGTTTGAAAGCAACTTTATTACTATTAGGGTTAATAACAACCACAAATTCATTGATTTCAATAATAGTAAGTTAAGGGGTGTGTAAAATACATCCTTCCAAGGGCAGCATTAGAAAGTTAAACTATATTAGCATTGTACAATCCCTGTTGTTGGGAGCATTGTTGGTTCTTGAGCATTACACATAGTAAAATGTGTAATCATAGTACAAATTGATGGACATTTATATAAAAATATATGGAAGGACATTTTACATACTTTTCTTATATTCCTCTCAAAATTGGGGATTTTCCTTTTGCTGTTTAGTGAAAGTAAGGAATGAATAAATCAGATTTTCTGAACTCTTCTCGACATAATGCATACTGCCGAACTCGTGGTAGTAATGGGTCAGACACAAAGTATTTTAGATTAGAAAGAATAAACCACTACCTAATATGATACTAGCAGTACAGAAATGTTTGCATCTTCTGTACTTGATGGTTTCTCCAGAAACCATCTCTGAGAAACCATGCTACACCCTGATTTTATTCATCTGTGTCTGCAGTTGCTCCTAGGCTATTTTCTTAGTAACTTTGTTGGAGGTAGTTCCAGGGGAAAAAGATCTTTTCTTTCTTCCTTCCCCCGCCACCCTGTTGCAAGGAAAATTTAATGTGACTTGTGCAACTGCTTACTAGAAAGCATATGAGCATTTAGAGGACTATTACAACTGCAATGACAATGCTCGTAAATATGAAATTATTTTTTTATTTCTGGAAGGTCTGCAAAATGGCCTTGGCTCCTCTTCAAATATTTCAAGCAATGATCTTTTTTAGTGCTGATATAGCTTGAGAGCAATGAGAAATACTTTGTAGTGTAACCTAATGTCATTTCACTGTTATAGATTCATAGTTTAAACTTCAGTTTTGATACAAGAAGTGCAAATAATGGATAACAGATACTATGTGCAGCCTCTCAACATTAAAAATGGTTCTCATATCTTCATTGTTTCCCTGGCATATTAGCAATATGCAGTGTATTGTGTTTGTGAATCATAGCAATAGTTTCTGAAGCAGTCAGCCACACTATAGTCTTGTGAAACTTAGCTCTGAGGACCTTTAAACCTAGTCAAATATAACTTGATGCAAGGTAGTACAGAAAATGCACCCTGATGGAAATGCTAGTTCCTAATGAATGCTAGTTCCATCCTTTCTGGAGAAGACCCGCTGGATAAAGATTGCAGTGATCTCAAGAATATTATATTCCATTCAAAAAATTAGGCTACTATGTATTTCAGACTTGCTTAACTTGTACTTTAACTACAAAAATGACAAACCTTCAATTGAGTTGCTTAATCGTTTGCCCCACTGAGTAAGTTGAGAAGTTCCACCTCCAGCCCAAGGAAAGCAAATCAGTCTACAAAGAGCATTTGGCCTTTTGTGCCCACAAACAATCAGCTTCTCCATTCCTTAAAAAAAAAAAAAAAAAGGGAAACAACATTTCATTCTAGAACATGACTCTTCAGACTGAATTGTCTAAATCGAAACAATGGCCTGCAATATTTTTTGTCATCAGACCTGCTTGTGTTACAACAACCATTTGTTAGATATGAGGTAATCTTCCTGCAACAGTGTAAACCAGTTCTGCTTTTACAAATGATGTTGGAATAGTATTGGGCAATACCCTTGATTAATTTTTTCTCCGTCAGTAACCAAAATAAACATTACAAGCAGCAAAATAGATTGATACGGGATTTCAGGATGACCATTTTAAAAAATAGGCTTTCAGAATATACACAAAATTATAAGGTCTGTCTAAAGACCTAGAAAATATAAGGACCACCTAGTTCAATATTCTCTCTACCACAGTGGTAAAACAGATGTCTAGGGGAACAGCAGGATGCAGTTTCTTTATATACAGGAAACATCTATGAATGTTTCCTGTGTTCTGGTGTTGGATCAAGGGTTAGACTTGATGATCTCTGAAGCCTTTTCCAACCTGGTTGATTCTATGATTCAGTGAATTACTCTTTCATGTATTTTTCCAGTTTCCCCTTAAATTCCTGTGACCAGTTGGCATCTACAATGTCCTCTTGCAATGAGTTGCACAGCTCTACTATCTGACGCATAAAGAGTGATATCCTTTTTTGTTTTTAATCTGACTCCTACAAATTCATTTCCTGGACAGAGGGTAGAATATTAAAGAGAGTGAATAGTGCATCCCTCAGGGTTTGCCACTGAGCATTTTTAAGGTTTTCTCTCATAGTGTCTCTGCCCTCTGTCACCTGAATGAAAAGTCCTGGCTTGTTTAGGTATTCCTCATATGGCACTAATGACCATCATCACTGCCCATCTCTGGACTACTAATTTTGTTATTTTCTTTTAAGACAGTGGAATGACCAGAGCCACATTCAGCTTTAACTCAGCAGCTTTAGTATTTTCATTTAGTGACTTGTAGAAGTAACAGCTGATGCAAGATTTATAAGTACTCCTTCCTTCTTTCCAAGAAGGAAAAATAGCATTGAAGATGCCAAGTTCATTGTCTCTAACATCAGATACTGTCTTTACTGTCTGAAGAAAAAAGCAATTCTCAACCATTTCTATACTTCTTTCCCAATTTTCATGTTCTATTGAAAGAACCTGGGAACAGCATGTGCAACAGAAATACCTGGTGAAGATAAATTCATTAGAAATGTAGTAATAATTAATTTTTTAAAAATGCAACCATTAGGATAAACTGCCATGTTCTTGTTAAAAAGATTGAAAAAAATAGTAATTAGGGGATAACAAGTAACAAAATTCCATTTCTGCAATGCTGCAAATAATTAAGGGTGTTATTTCTTGCCTTGAAGGCAGCTCAAAGGCTGATTCACTGTAAAATACACGTGCCTACACGCAGTCTTTTTTCTCTGTACAAAAAGTTTGAGAAATGCAACCAGATCAGAATAAGCAGCAATTCAGACCTTAAAACTACATAACACAAGCAAGGCAGAAGAAAACTGGTGCAATGTGTCTGTGGCAATCACTTGATTTTCACGTGTTTAAAAACTGGAAAGTTTGTAGATATTTGTTAAGAATCACTTCAAAGAAACAATAAGAAGAGCAAGCAAAAGAAAATAAAAACTATATCAAAAATCATGGGACACACAATGTGAGCTTAAAAGTAGCTGAAGGATAGTGGAACTAGTGATGCAGATGACATAATCCCTGAAGGATTCATTTAGCTTCAGTACAATTAGTTCCATTTACACAGTCACATCTTCCACAGAAAGGCACAAAACCTCAAACATTTCTGAAGCCAATGATTTAACTTAACAGTCAAATAGCAAAAGAAAAATCTCTTCTCAAGCTATTCCAAAGGCAATATAAAAATTTCAAGCATGATAAAGAAGCACATTTAGTCAAAGTCCTTAGATTATTAAAAGATACATCACCAGTCACTGAGAACCTTTCCCACTTTATATTCATACAGGTTTATCCCATCATCATCCAGCTTATTTTAGATACAAATACCTGAACAGTTGGGAAGACCACCAGTGCCACCACCAGCCTGAGGGTGGATCCACTTCTCTGCACTGCACAGCAAGAAGCTGCACAGCCACCTGCTTTTAAGTCTTTTCTAGACTCAAGGGGAGGAGCCCACACCCAAAAAAAGGGCAGGACGTAGGATCCCAGAAGGCAGATAGAAGCTTCATGTGTTAGATGTGACACACAGAATTTGGCAGAAATACAAGGAAGGCATGCCTCATTAATGCAAGTGATTTAAAATGCACAGCTTGGCATGCCCATGACAGAACAGAAGTTGTAGCAGTTTCAATACAGGGAGGCCCACAACCTCGCTGACAGAAAAGCATGCATAAAAAGAAAAGCTAGCCTTTTTCAAGAACTGTATCTAGAACTACAGCACTCACACCTTGGCTGCAGAGTTTTATAGCATTCTGAAAATGCTAATGTAGGAGACCATCACCTGATTTGATTAAAACACTGCATTTGGTTATTAGGCTAGTTGCAATTTCTGCAAGGTGAAAGACATAGCATTTCATGAACTACACACTGTGGTTACATATGCTTATTTCATGTGAGCTACCATGTTATGCTCCTGGTGACCAGATGCTATCAGTAACCTAAAAACATCAGTGTATTTTGTAACTGCATAAAATAAAAATATTCACAAACTGTGATAAAAACTGAGGAACCTGAGTGCCAAAATGGGTTCTGATGCTTAACTTGGACATGTAGGTTGGACTGCTTTATGGATTTTCCACTATTCTTAATTCTTATACATTACTCTTCATCATATCTTGGAAACTGAAAAATCTACAGTGTTAAGAGAAAAGCCTACCTTTTGACCAGCCAGTCATTAAGCACTGCTCCTTTCCCTGCAGTCTTCTACTCATTTCTGATTTCTGCTTTCCTGGGGAACCTTAGATCAGACCTTGTGGCTGCTGGCTCTGCAGTGACTGCTGGTCCCATGCCTGCAGCTGCCACTTCCAGAATGCAAAAGTACAAACTCAGAGTACGTTTATGTTGTAATTCACAGGTTTTATAGTATATTCTGCATTGCAAGGAGCCCACATGGATCAAGTCCAACTCTTCAAGTGAATGGCTCATATGGGGATCAAATTCACAACCTTGGTGTTATTAGCACCATTCTCTAACCAACTGAGCTATGGAATACAGTGAGGCACACCTACACTTTGAAGGTCCATGATTTAAAGCGGCTTATATTGGCTAGTCCTGACCTGTGCTGCTGTGCCCAATACTGCTTCTCTACATGATATATCTGCTAGCAGAGGTGTTTGATTATAAGGTACAATTCGTAATATAGCACCTAATACGCTTTATTTATTCCTACCTCAAATTTTGCCAACAAAATAATCTGACGCCCAGTCTTAATCTTACAAAAGCCAGCTGTTATAAACATCAGGCCCACTAATAATATTCCTAAAAGTAATAAAATACTACTGGAAACAATTATTTCCTAACTAAGGCTGAAAATAAAAGAAGTTAAGATTTTGAAAGTATAGCATTAATCAAACAGTAGGCTATTTCCTTAAAAATAATAAAATGACAAATTGTACATGTTACTTAGTTTTGTTTGCCTTCTAATTTTTTCTTTCTATCTTACAATAGAAAATTTATTGGTTTTCATATAAAAAATGAAAATTTTTACAAATTAAGTAGTTGCAGGAGATGCCAGTTTTATCCCAAATTATGCTTGGTCTTTCCAAGGCTGAAGGTAAAAGAGAGCTTCACAGAACTGATTTGTCAACTCAGCACTAGTATACAGAGTAGAGTAGACTAGACTGTTTCAGTTGGAAGGGACTTATAATGATCACCTCATCCAACTGCCTGACCAATTCAGGGCTGACCAAGTTAAAGCATGTTATTAGGGATTGTCCAAATGCTTCTTAAACACTGACAGGCTGGGGGCATCAACCATCCCTCTAGGAAGCCTGTACAATCTATACCTCTCCTGGCACAGCTTTGAACCATTCCCAAACATCCTGTCACTGGATACCAGAGACCAGAGCTCAGCACATCCCTCTCTGCTTCCCCTCCTCAGGAAGCTGTAGAGAGCAATGAGGCCTCTTAGCCTCTTTTTCTCCAAACTAGACAAGCCCCAAAGTCCTCAGCCACTCCTCAGAGGACATGCCTTCTAGCACTCTCGCCAGCTTTGATGACTTCCTCTGGATGCATTCAAGGAGTTTCACAACCTTCTTAAATTGTGGGGACCAGAACTGCACAAAGAACTCCAGTTGAGGCCACATCATTGCTNCTTCCCCTCCTCAGGAAGCTGTAGAGAGCAATGAGGCCTCTTAGCCTCTTTTTCTCCAAACTAGACAAGCCCCAAAGTCCTCAGCCACTCCTCAGAGGACATGCCTTCTAGCACTCTCGCCAGCTTTGATGACTTCCTCTGGATGCATTCAAGGAGTTTCACAACCTTCTTAAATTGTGGGGACCAGAACTGCACAAAGAACTCCAGTTGAGGCCACATCATTGCTGAACATAGTGGGTGTTGTGGGTTGACTCTGGGACCAATTTTTTCAAATTCCCACACTGTTGCGGGTTTTAACAGCCCCCCTGGGCTGAAATGGTCAGGCCAGTTAGATTTCCGGAGAAAAATCCAATCAAAAGTTTTAGTAACACCTCTGCTAATGACATATTTAAGAAAACGGAAGAGAAGGTGTTGTCGTAGAAAGAAATTCGGCAGCCATGTGAGGAGGGTGGCAGCTGGCCCCCGAAGTGGGGGGCCAGGCCCTTCTCTCCCCAGCCTTGGGCCAGGGGCAGGCAAGGGGTTGATCTCTCTGACTTTGGCAAGTCTTTGTACAGGGGCCTTGTACCTGTTCTGTCAAGGTACCTTAAAGGGCAACTTAGAGCATAAGGAGGGGTTTCTTTTACCACTCTGTCCTGTAACATTGTTCCACCCTCCTTCCTTCTGGTACAAAGCAGATCCAGGACCTGCCTCTCTAGTGGCCATGCTGAGTTGTCTTCCACGTGTCACAGATGGCACACTATGGTTCCACTGATTAATCTCCCTCTCAAACTCTTGAATGCTCCTCAGAAGTTCCTCACCCTTAAAGCTTTCTTAGCTGCTGTTTTATGGCAATTTTCAGTCTCTTTTGGACTACAATAGAAATACAAATGATTATAATGGTAAGTCAGGAAACTATGACTTTCAGAAATCATAAAGAAATGGTGCAACAGTAGATTTTTATCCAGTAGTTTTTAATACCAAAAACTCACAAATGTAATTCTTGTTTAAGAACAGAAACATTGCTTGGGTAGTTGCAATTCACCAGTAATCATTTAATATGACTCATTTTGAGCACATATAGATCCCTGAAGTAAAATAACAAAAAAGCATGTGTTTCTCAGTTGCACACCTAGGATTTAGAGAACCATGTTGTGTATGTTGCTTAATAAAGGTTGACGTTTATTACTGACAGTTGTGAAATACATTCCATTATATGTACCTAGAGCAGTGTAATTTGTTTTCTTCTCAGTCATTATTTATTGTCTTTAATTATTCATTATTGTAACAAATCTGCGCAGTTTTAGCACCTTTACTGCAACTATACTTCATTTCCTAGTCACTCAACTTCAAAGGATAAAAGTAAGGATGCACTTAGATCTTTCTCTTAAAAATGACCATTAGCTGCTTATATGAAGAAACATGAAATTAAGGACATCTCATGCCATCCGAAGGAAAGCAGGAGTACTCCTCATCTCTATGAAAGTCTTGAGACAGGGACAGTCTAATTAATCCCAACTTATTATTACTCTTAAGTATGACTTCAGAGGATTTTATACAAGTAATAAAACAGAAGCCATGCAGATGAAACATGGAGGGAACAGTGGATTTTGCAGAAGGGAAGACTTACTTTATAGACACATTAGCAGGATCTCCTGGAGAGATTTGGAAAGATGAGTGACACCAGAGTATTGAAGAGCTCTCACTTGGAATTCTCTCTATAGTATTGTTAAGCTTCTTCAAGAAAGGTGAATTCAAACCAGATCTTATGAAACACATGGCTAGAAAAGAGAACTTATGAAAGAGAATACATTACCTTTTACAAATACACTGGGAGATGAGGGTGAGGGAAGTGAGAACATTCCAAGAAATGGTTAGAGATTGTTCGTGTTCTAACCATGGCTAGAAATAAGATTTTTAACCACTGTACCCATCAGATGGTGGAACAGCTCCAGAAAAGCTGCCTGCTTTAAGCTGGACATTCAGGTTATTAAAGTGGTTCTAGAACATGTATCTGCCATGGCTTGGTGAATACTTCCAGTGCCATGCACCTGTTAGCCTGATGCAGGAATGAGTCTGTATATGTGTGAAGAAAGCCAGCTAGTTGCAATGCTGCAAAATAGTCTTGCCAACAGAGAACTCATTTAATTTAACAAATACAGAGGCCTTTGTATTATTGTATGTAATACATAGAACATGAACTGTGGTCAGTCTGCTAAGGTCTGCTGAGCCAAAAAGAACAGGGGAATGGTGTCTGAGTTCAAAAAACCAGATTTTATAAGAATCAAAATGATAACAATGAACCTTCAAATAAATTTGGGCAGGAAACAGACTCTCTCATACTCTTGGCTGCTCAGCCCACATTGCAGTCTTTAAACTTCTACCTAAGGGTGCTCAGATGTTCCCTGTCTAGGCACTCTACAGAAGTCACCATTCATGTAAAGTGCAACAGTCTTAGCAATGCAAACTGCTGGTCAATCACAACTTCCCATAGGAGCAGGATCAGGCATACAAAATGATAAAAACCAAAAAACTCCATAAACTATTGGCTCAGGCAAAATCAAAAGGGAGGGAGGGAAAGTGAAAGGATATAGCAGGTTATGAAAGAGAGAGTTCTGCTTTCCTAAAAGTAATGGTGTGAAGTAGCGTCAGGACTTACAAGAATAAAACATGCAAACATTAGGAAACCTAGCAGGGTACAGAGAGACCCTGCTTAGATAGAGGGGCATAAATGCCATAGATAATGGGAATCTGCCCCTTTCATATCCTGTGCATAGAAGGTACATGTAGCACAGAGAACGCTGGCACTACAATTTTACCACAGCAATCCAGATCTTACAGTGGGATAATCACAAGCACACTCCACTTCCACTCTACAAGAAATAAGGACATGACTAAAATAGGCATGGTGTTTATAGATATCCAGGTTTAGCCTCATAAGGCAGTGGTACAGGAAGTATTCAGTGGACTTGTCCATTTCAAGTTGATTACCCAATGACAAGCAGTAGCTGCAAGGCTCCACAGGGCTATGCCCACTCTTTTAAATACAAATATTTTTGTGAGATGATAGTGAAATCCTCATGCCTGCTCACAACCAACTGTGTCTCTTTCAATCTGAAAGTTCTGCATTCATTACTGGCTATCCAGTATCCTATGGGTGATGTTATCCCATCAGCTGGAATTCAGTTCCTGTGCCCACACCTATTGGCTCGCCCTCAGAAGAGGAAATTCAGTAGCAAGGACTCCAGGAAAACCATTCCAAGTGTTTTTTCCTCACACAAGCAGAAATATGCTAATAAGAAATGGAAACAAATAAAAGAATCCTATCATAAATTAGTAATGGGGCTAGATTTCTTAGTCATAGCATGACCTACAGTAGTATTTGATGACAATAGGAGTAAAACCATATTCAAAATTGATTATTGTCTTTGCTGCAAAGAAGGGTGCTGTGGGGAAGGCAAGTATGTGGCGCAGAGAAACTGTGCAGTTCAGACAGTAACCTAAGACAAAAATGTAACTTAGATGCAGATTTGTAATCAGCTTTGTCTGATCTTGCTGATAATGAAAGAGATAATCTTTCCCTTCACAGCTTCTCGGAGCATAGCATGCTACCCCCATGTTTTCATTAGCACTAGCAACTACATATCTCTGTAGTAAGAGCACATTGTTTATCAAGCTGAAAACTAATGCTTACCCTGTAGCTTAGTTTTCACCACCATTAGTCAGCTGATTCCATACAGTCTCACCATTCTCCCACTGAAGAGGAAAGGAGCCTTTTATGACGTTTTTTCAAGCTTTGAGCCCCTTAATCCAGTTGGACAGGTGCATGCAGATGTTACATATACAGCCCCAAGGTTTGGGGCCAACCTAATGTGCCAACCTGTGCCAACCTAGTGGACTAATTTGCCCTTAAGAATTATTTTACAACTCTTCCTGAAACAAAGAACCTGCAGAGCCTGCCTTACTGGCTTAAAGATACATTCATCTGATCTAATTTTCATTCAGAAAAAAAAAAAAAGGCTGTACAGAAGAAAGAATTATTACACAAATAAATTATCTCCTTTGGAGTACGTTCAGCTGAATCTGGATTTCAAATAACATATCTGGTTAGGAAAATGTCTTTTTTTATTTCTTTCATTTTTTACAAGGAAGCAGTTTAAAAAATGGATTATTTCTAAATGGTCACTATATTTTCCTCTATTTCCACCTATTGGCCTTAAACCGAAGATCTACCTTAGACCCTATTACAATGAAGAGAGGATACATAAGACTTCTTCTGCATAAACAAGCTTTTATTAACCATATATTTTAAGTTAGATGTGCGATCTAATGAATTAACAGCCGACAAATCTGCTTTAGAGTGTTCACAGTCAAAAAGAATGTTTCTTTCTAGAACTATTGGCAAAGAAATGGTTCAGTGTGAGGAAAAAAAACCCCAACCTGTATTTTAAGAAAGTATTTCCTGACTTTTATTCTCTTTACATTTAGAATATGATGAAAATAAAATTCTAGTTCTATAAAGAGTTGTATAAAAGATTAAGCAGCAGCATCATGGCTTGGCTTCGCAAACGAAGATTTTGAAAGGCTCTACCCACGGTTGCTACAGGCTCGCTGATGGCTGAAAAGGCCAATGCGAGTTAGATAAGTCTGTTTGCAAAAGGCACAGAAGAAAGATTCCCCAGGCAGCATCGACTGGATGCGATTCTTTCTGTTTTGTGTTTTCTCCTTGAGAGTGATCTTGCCTGAGTTCTCAAAGGAGGCAGCAGCATTATAGATGGTTTGTCTCCAGACCTCCCGATTGGAGGCCAGAGTAGACCAATGGTGATGATCAATATGACTGACGTTGAGATGTTGTTTCAGGGAGTCCTTGTATCTCTTTTTTGGGGCTCCTCTCTTGTGGCAGCCGGGGGCAAGTTCACCACAGAGCACGATCTTAAGGAGGCGGTGGTCCTTCATCCTGGAGACGTGCCCTGCCCAACGCAGCTGTGTTCTCAGCAGCATGGCCTCGATACTTGTGACTGCAGCCTGTTCAAGAACAGACATATTGGTCACATAGTCCGTCCAGTGGATATTGAGGATTTTACGGAGGCAGCGTTGATGGAACCGTTCTAGGAGTCGCAGATGGTGGTGGTAAATGACCCATGACTCAGACCTGTACAAAAGAGTAGACAGTACAGACTCCCTGAAACAACATCTCAGCCTTGGCCATATTGACCATCATCACTGGTCTGCTCTGGCCTCCAATCAGGAGGCCTGGAGACAAACAATCTATAATGCTGCCGCCTCCTTTGAGAACTCGTGCAAAATCACTCTCGAGGAGAAAAGACAACTCAGAAAGAATCACGTCCAGTGGTTGCCACCTGCGGAATCTTTCTCTTGTCCCTTCTGCAACCGGACTTGTCTGTCACGCATTGGCCTTTTCAGCCATCAGTGAGCCTGCAGCAAGTGCAGGTAGAGTCCTTCAAAATCTTCGTTCGCGAAGCCAAGCCATGAGCAAAGACTCTATAGGTGGTTAACATATTAATACTTATTTAGTAGGGCATTAATCTTGACTATCTGTTGTGCGTGTTAACCACAAAGTAACTCCTTTCCATATAACTGCACACAGCAAGAGGTGACAGAACAAAGTGGCCCAGGAAAGGAGAGTGAGATAGGTGTGCCGGTTTTGCCTGGGGTAGAGTTAATTTTTTTCACAGTGGCTAGTATGGGGCTGTGGTTTGGATTTGTGCTGAACACAGGGCTGATAATATAGAGATACTTTTGTTATTGCTGAGTTGGGCAGCACACAGACCCATGGCCTTTTTGTACTGCCACATTAGTAAGGGACATGAGAGTGCATGGGAAGTTGGGAAGAGGCACAGCCAAGACAAGTGACACTACTTGATCAAAGCAATATTTCATACCATATTACATCATGCTTAGTATATAAAATGGGACGGAAGAAGGTGGAACCGGAGGGCATTCTGAACGATGGCCTTTTTTTTCCCAAGTAAATGTTATGTGTGACAGAGCCCTGCTTTCCTGGGGATGGCTGAACACCTGCCTGCCCATGGGAAGCAGCAAATTAATTTCTTTTTTTGCTTTGCTTGTGTGTGCAGCTTTTGCTTTCCTTATTAAACTGTCTTTATCTCAGCCCATAAGTTTTCTAACTTTTACTCATCTGATTCTCTCCCTGATCGCACTGGTGGGGAATTGAATGAGCAGCTGTGTGGCTGGGGTTAAGCCACAATAGTAGGCAATGGGAAGCCATTTTGGCAGCAAAAGCATGTAGTAACAGAGAAGTAAACTGAAGGTGCCACTGCTGCAGATAGAAAGAGGAAAGAAGGCAAGCAACAAAGCCTTGTTCACATTAGCTGTGAGTGACAATGATGACCTTTATTCTGAGAGTGGCAGGTTATGTCACAGAAAATATTTAATTTATGGATCTGGGCTGAGCCATAGGTTTTCAGCACACACCAACCATGTACACATGCAAGTGTCAGAGACCTCTCCAGTGAGCCCAAGAGCTCACTACTACTGGGCAGGTATCTCTGAAAGTAGAGATCTCATTAACTATGGCAAGTAGGATTGTGTGGGCCTCACATGTCTTTCCCAGCATAAGTGGTGCTACACCATGTGGTGAAATATTGGCTCCATGATGTGACATCTGCTCCAAATCCCACACACTCTCACTGCTGCTGGTTTCTGCTTATTGTACTCCCGTGAAGCTGCAAGTCACACCCAACATGTCTCTCTCCCACACACCATTTCAAAAGGTGGCACAGAAACCCATCAGTCTAGCCCAGACCTGCTCCATAGAAACACCCTTCAAGATTCCTGAGCTATTGCCCACCCACAAAGCACTTGGGCCACCTACCCTGGGTGAGGAGCCCGCCAGGGACAGCCAGGGCTTCCAGCTGGGCTCAGTCCTGTGTGCTGCAGTCAGGGTGGCACAGGAGTTAAGAACAGAGCCCATGAGGGACAGCAGCTGGGAAGAGCCCATGCCCTCAGCACAGCCCCAGCCGTGCTTTCTCCTCATGTCACAGAATCATAGAATACCCTGAGTTGGAATGGACCCACAAGGATCGTTGAAGTCCAACTCCTGGCTCTACACAGGACTATCCCAAGAATCATACCATGTACCTGAGAGGATTGTCTAAGTGCTTCTTGAACTCTGTCAGGCTTGGTGCTGTCACCACTTTCCTTGGGAGGCTGTTCCAGTGCCCAACCACCCTCTGAGTGAAGAACCTCTTTCTAAGATCCAACCTAAACCTCCCCTGATGCAACTTCAGGCCATTCCCTTGGGTCCTGTCACCGGTCACAACAGAGAAGAGATCAGTGCCTGCCCCTCCTCTTGCCCTCACAAGGAAGTTGTAACTGCAATGAGGTCTCTCTCCCCTCAGTCTCCTCTAGGCTTGAACAGACCAAGTGCCCTCAGCCACTCCTCATACGGCTTCCCCTCAAGGCCCTTCACCATCTTCATTGCCCTCCCTTGGACACTCTCTATCTAACAGCTTGATATCTTTCTTATATTGCAGTGCCCAAAACTGCCACAATGTTCAAGATGAGGCTGCCCCAGTGTAGAGCAGAGTGGGACAATTCCCTCCCTCAGCAGGCTTGTGATGCTTTACCCGATGCCCCCCAGGACATGGTGGGCCCTCCTGGCTGCCATCTGCTGATTCATATTCAACTTGCCATCGATCAGGACCCCCAGGTCTCCAGCTTCTCGTTCCCCAGTCTATACACACAACCAGGGTTACCCTGTCCCAGGGGCAGAATCTGGCACTTGCCCTTGTTAAACTTCACAAGGTTGGTGATTGCCCAACCGTCCGATTTGTCGAGGTCTCTCTGCAGACGCTCCCTTCCTTCGAGGGAGTCAACAGCTCCTTCCAATTTAAAACTGATCTTTTATTCACACCCCTCCCCAGGACCCCGGAGCGCAGGGGGCGGTCAGGCCCCTCTTTGCTCCCACCCCTGCGCCCGCCCCGCCCCGCGCGGCTTCCGGACGCGCTGGGAAGTGGGGCAGAGGCGAGGGCGGTGGCCGGAGCGGCGGACAGGGCAAGCAGGGCAGGCAGGGCTGGCAGCGAGTCGGGCGTATCCAGGCCGGGGTGAGTGGTGGCCTCCGCCGGCCTTTTTTCCTCGGGGGTGCGCGGCGGCGGGACAGAGGGGTGCGCTCGGCTCAGACCTCTCCTTATCCCCGGCCTCGTCCGCCGGGGCTCTCCGGGCAGCTCCTGGGCGCGGGGCCTGAGCTGCTGTAAACGGCGCAGTGGTGCCGCGGGCCCCGCGCCCTGCTCGACCCGCCCCGGGGAGCGCGGGGTCGAGGGGCACGGCCGGGGGCCTCGGGGAGGGTCTGCGAGGGTGGCGAGCTGGGGCCACCAGCCGGGCCGGGAGAGTGTTCCACCTTCCCCAGTTGTCCTTAGGTCTCGGGCGGGTGTCCCAGGGCTGACTGGCTTCTCCTCGGGAAAGAAAGCGACAGTCCTCGAGCTTGTTAATCGCGACATGGCGAGCATCAGCAGCCGCCTGGGCATCGTTTCCCCCTATTATGTGTGTGCCTCTCTTGGCTGCAAGCCAACAAGAAGTCCTCGGTCCAGGCGTTGTCGAGGGGTGTTTCCTGATATGTCTTTTATCGTCTAAATGGCGGGAGGCCGGAGCAGGGGAGATGTGTCATCGAACTTGGGTTTGTGAATAGTCTGGTTGTGCTGCAGATCTGCATCATGGAAAAGCAAGTGCTTGAATCCTCAGAGGAGCGGACGTTTCAATACCAAGATTCTCTGCCATCCCTGCCAGTACCTCCTCTTGATGAATCTTTAAGTAAATACCTTGATGCAGGTAATGATTTAGTGTTGTAATGGAAATGTGGCATGTGCTGTTTTAATCAGGCTGATCTGAAGATGTTTGTGAAGTGATTGTAGAGACAGCTTGTATCAGCTGGTGTAATTGGGGTGTGGGATACACACAAGCTTAGAGTGCTAAAGGTCTTTTTCAGGTTCAAATCCAGAACTTAACTGTCCAGAGCAATCTAAGTAAAAGTTTTCGCTTTATCTGTAATTACCTTTCTTCAAGGGAATTGAGCATGTGCCAAGGCTAACTTTTTGGTTTGAGGGTGGATTTTTGGATTGTTTTTTCCAGCTGTATCAGCTGGTCTAATAAAAGATATTTCTCTATCTACAAGTTTTATTTTGCATAATTGCTTGTTTATGACTGTGTTTGGCCAGGATCTTTGTAAAAAAACAGTTATTTCAAACTTGTTCTTCTTTCTCACCAATGTTAAATAGGAAATTCACTAACTGTACACTAGTAGGAAAAGGCATTGGTGAGCATTTATTGAATAATTTAACTTGAAAAATTTCTTCCTTGAAATATTGACTACTCTAAAGAAGATCACATAAAAGTTTTGAAAAATACGTGAATGTACTTGTGTCTAGCTTTGTTTATAAAGCGGAGATGACTGGTTAGTTCCTTATTATCAGGTCTTGATATATTGGGATATAGACAAAGATACATTATCTTGATACAGTATCTTGAGATCCGTCTTATGTTTCTTCAATAATTTTCAGAATTCTGAGACATGGAGGTTTTTTCTGGATCTTCTACTTTGTGTCTTTACCATCTTAAATGTATTGGACGAATACTGACAGAGTAAGACCTGGAGTTCTCTCCTTAACAGGAACATACTACACCAAAACGTCCCTTTCCCAAAATAGAAATCCTAATGTTCGCTCTGAGTTCCCATTTATTCTGAGTGTGGTGGAAGTGACCCACTTCTTTGGTGTTTGTTACATCATTTCTTTTCAATGCAGAATGTTGAAATGGTGGTTTTAGAGCAAAAACGCTGTGTATGTATTCATGTCTGAAAAAATACATTTTCTTTTTGTTGTAATACAGATTAACTCAAGTTGTGCTGTAATAGTAGTGAACCTGCAATAACAGAAATCCTGTTTAGTTTTGTTAGCCAAACTGGCTCTCCAAGTTAATATACAACTCTCTCATGGAGTGATAAATATTGACAGTGATTTGTTTGCTCTTGTTTTCTGGTTATGATCTGCGTTTTCATAAATAACTTACCACATGCCCCTTTGTTTTTATGCTGAAGTTAGTTGCTACTTACTATTGCTTGTACATAAATCATTCTGTAACTTGAATAACTTGTTGCTCTCCTTTAGGCTCATTGGCAGTAGGAGAAAAGTTAATCCAGTATTTGCTGTTCTGCCACAGTCTTCCCTTATACAATTTACTTAAATACAAAGTGTGCTGTGCACAGTTCTAGACATAAGCTGTGTGGTTCTCATTGCTTAAGCTTGTTCTTTGTTTTAGTCTTTGAAGGTGAGTGAAGGAAAGGAGGTGCTTACGAAGAATAATTCAAAAGCTCCACATGACCTTTGATAGAGGCTCTGAATCATTCCAGGGAAACTGTCTTTTATTGGCGGAGGACTCCAGGCACTTGACATTAGTCAGGGTCCCTGTTGGTAAAGTACTTCTCTTTTTAAAGCCAGTCAACTGGAAAAGTTGTCTCAAAATGTGCCTTATTTAAGGCTTTACAGTAGCTGCCTCTTCTTTAATGAATTAACCTTGTTTTGAACGTAAGGCTTGAGAAGAGAACGTGGCCATAGCCACGTTATTTAGCCTTCCAGTTCACCCCAGAGGTTGAGATTCAGAAACTTGGACTCAACCGGAGAGTATGAAAACCCAAAGTTCCAGCTTTCCAGAGGTTCCTTAACTATGCAATTGAAGGTGTCTTTCGTGGGATACTTCTTGTTCATGGACAGAGCTATGTCCTATTCAGAAAGGAAGACAAGATCTGTGGGCTGGAGAAAGGGACAAGAGAACTTCCACTGAACTCCTGTGAGAAGGGCTGAGTTCTGTTCTTTCCTAATAGTGTTGCTTGTACATCTTATGAAATAGTTTTTCAAAGGAAAGAGGCCCTGTAGTCATAGAATCACGTAGGCTGGGAAGAGTTCATCTGGACTAGATTCCTGTTCAGAGTTGGTGCAACTGCAGCAGCTTGCTCGGGACTTGCTTATCCAGGGTTTGTTTATCTGCAAGGATGGAAATTCCTACATCAGCCTCTGTTCTGATGTAACCTGCTCTGGTGTTTGATCACCCTCACTATTTGGGGGGGGAGGAGGACACAAAAAAATAAACCAAAAACTCCACATTTTCCTTGTCAGAAATTTCCCAGATTCGAACTTTATTCCATTTTCTCTTATCCTATCTATCTGCATCTCTGAGAGGAGCTATGTTTTATCTTCACTGTGCCTTTACATTCAGTTGAAGAGGGCTGCAAGGTCTTCCCTTTGCATTCTCTTCGTAAACTGAGAACTCAATTCTCAGACTCATCTCATCATATGTTCCAGTCCAAGGATACTATGAATAGAGACCAGAACCTAGTGATATTGTGGGTGTTTTTTTTTTTTTTTCATTTTCTACATGAATATTGCTCTGTAATGGCTTTATAACTTGAATAACAGAGGATAATCACTCTCTTTCAAATTGTACGTGTTAATAAGGTTACACTCTGTGAAACCTGAGTGTTGGACTTCCCTCAGTCTGGGAAGGCTTTCAACTTCATGTGTCCTGGGTGAAAACTATAATCTGCTAAATGATATAGGTGAGTGGCTCTCTCACTTATTATTTCTTTCTTCATCTGTGTTCAGAACTGGCAGTGTGCAATTCAGGCTGCCTCTAAGATGAGGTCTAGATGTGTTAAGTCACTGTGTGATGTTCACAGCTGATCATGTGGTGAAGGTGTAAGGGTAATGTTGGTATCTTTCCAATCATGATGGTCTTACAGTGGAGCTTTAAGAGCTCCCAATGCAATTTAAACACAATCACTGTATGATCATGATAATGTTTGACAATGGATGTTCTGTCTTGCTGCCTGAGGTTGTCAGCATATGTTTAAAACCACATTTGTTGGTGATGTTTGGCCCTCTCCATGTCTGTCGTATGGAATAGGAAAAATATCACTAGGATTTGTATTATACTGTTGTGGAATACCATTAGGAGGCCAGGATGCACCTGAAAATGGATGCTTATCTTTCACATCAGGACATACTGAAATGCGTTATATAATTAGGATAAAAATTGAAGAGGAGTGAGGAGGACTTAATCTTGGCAGAAGAGGATCAGCACTGAACAGATTACACATGAAAAACTACGTGAGTCCTGTTGGGATGTGCCCATGAGTGCTGAGGGAGCTGGCCTTTGTCATTGGAAGGCCACTTCTGATAATCTTTGAAAGGTCATGGTAATTGATGAAGGTTCCTGAAAAATGGAAGAAAGCAGTTGTTACTGCTGTCTTCAGGAAGGGCAAGAAGGAAGATTTGGGTCGCTAGAGAACAATCAATGTCGCTTTAATCCCTTGGAATCCCTGGCAAATAATCATGGATACCATTCTGAGCATATGAAGGACAAGAAGGTGGCTGGGAGTGGGTATCACAGATTTGTAAAGAGGGAATTATGCTTGACCAACTTGATAGCTTTTTATGATGAGGCAACTGTCTTGCTGGATGAAGGAAGAAGAGTGGATATTGTTTATATTGATCTTAGCAAGGCTTTTGGCACATCAAAAGCTTTTCTAAAAAATTCTTCATAGATGAATTAATAAAACGTGAGGTAGTGGACAGTCAGTTGGGCTGAAAACTCTCTCTGCTGGACTCAAAGGTTTGTGATCAGCAACATGTATTCCATTATAGGCCAGTCTGATGGTGTACCCCAGGGGTCCAGTAGTTTTTAATATGTTTATTAATGACCCATGTTAATTAATGTCCCATGCATGATGGGACAGAGTGCACTCTGTGTTTGGAGAAGATACAAACCTGGAATGAGTAGCTAATATGATGGTTGTATTGCCACCCAAGGGAGCCTGTTGGGGGAACAGGCTGACAGGAGCCTCATGACACTCAACAAACAGGGAAATGCCAAATCATTCACCCAAGGGGGAATAACTTGACACGCCAGCACAAACTGGGACTGAGTGCATGGAAACCAGCTTTGCAGAAAAGCCTCTGGGATCCTGGTAGACACAAAGATGAACATGAGCCAGCATGTGGCCTTGCAGCAAGGCATGCTGGTAGTCTTCAGGGCTCTATCAGGAAGAACATTGCTAGCAGGTACAGAGATGTGATCCTCTCCCTCTGTTCGGTGCTGGGGAGGACATGTCTGGAGTTCTTTATCCATTTCTGAGTTCCCCAGTACAAGCAAGACATGGGTGTACTAAAGGGAGCCCAGAGAGGGGCCATGAGGGTGATTAAGGTCTTGGATTATCTGATATAAAAGAAGAGACTGAGAAAGCTGGGATTGTTCAGATCTTTGTAATATGTGTGATTACTTGTTGTGGAGGAGTAAAGAAAGTGGAGCCAGACATTGTGATGGGCACAAACTGAAATACGAAAGATTCCTTTTAAACATAAGAAAACCCTTTTGATTGCAAGAGTGGTCAAGCAGTGGAACAGATTGCTACTAGGGCAGTTGTAGAGTCTCTGTTGTTGGAGATATTTGAACCCAGCACACCTGAGCAACCTGCTGTAGCTGACCCTGCCGAGGTGAAGTGTTTGACTAGATGAACAGAGTCTACATTATGCACCAGGTGAGTATAAGAAAAAAGTGAGGTGTGCCTGTTTGGAAAATGACATCAGCACTGCCTGATACTGTTTTCATGGTAAAAAGGCTTTAAGGAGGGTTTAGTTTAAAATAATGACTAGTTTTGCAGATGTTTATGGAGAACTTTGGCCTATGTGGCACATGATCTGAGAGAAATCCAAAAGGATTTAAAAATAAAAAAACTGGCTAGCTCTAACTGCATTGGGTATCATTCAAAGGTGGGCATAACACAGGGACAGTGAATGAGAATTAAGTTGCAAGGGTAAGTTACTTGTAGGCCATGGACTTGAAAATAAAGGCAAGCAGCTTATAGTTGGTGCAGTGGGGTGGCAGACATGTGTGGCATAATGTGTTAATTTACAAAGTTCCTGCAAATTTGATTACTTGGTGAGTTCTGTCACAGATGATGGGGTTGCAGAATTCTGTAGTCTTTCTAGCTGCAGTTGTAAATATATTTGATTTAGTTATCTGTTAGGTATTTCAGGTTTTCAGCAATTGCTTTCATGTGCTAGCATCTGTATTTGTTTAAAAGTATGTGTTTATGTTTTATTAGAACACATTGATTTATTTAAAGATTTTTTTAAAGTTGTTTTCCCTTCAAGTACTTGTTTTAGAGAAATAAATTTTCGTCCACTCCCTTGCCTATGGATATCTGAATCTTTGAATAAATCTCAGGATACAGTTGTCTTTAAAATCAAACCATTTTCTTTTTACAGTGAAGCCATTTCTAAATCAAGAAGAATATCGAAGAACTGAGGATATAGTTAAAAAATTTGAAAATGGCATTGGGAAAGAGTTGCATCAGAAATTACTGGAAAGAGCTAAAATGAGAAGGAATTGGGTATGTGTTTAGATGTATAAGAAATGATAATTCAGTGTAAGAAATCTTAATTCAACTTATGAAAAGTTGGTTATTCAGGATGTAATTCAAAGAGTCATTTCTCTTTTCTAAGTCTTAGGATCTTTCTTGAATCTGGAATTTAGAGTTTGGTCTCTCACTTCCCAGAAGGAGGCTGAGGGGTAGCATTTTAAAGTTGTGTTTCAACAGAGAAAGGCATATGAGGAAGATCACTACCAAGTGGAATTCATGAGAACTTTGTAAATCTTACCGTAACACATTCAAGAGTGGGGATTTTCAGATGGTGACAGAAACAGTACATTATGAACTCTGTCTCAGATCCCCTCTCAACACAAGTCTACTTTCCTTCCATTCTCCGTGGAGTAATCTCTCTGATATTTGCAGCAGCCACAGCTGACATCTGCAAGAATTTAAGACAATGAATATCAGGGAAGCAATGTTCATGATAATTTACAGTTTAATATTCTTAAACAGTATTGAATTTTATTCAAGGCTTGAAAATAGAAGAGCTAAATGTGTCGTTACCTTCAGCAGTTAGTTTTGAACCACTGTCCTGCCTTGTGTTTTATAGGAACTACTATTCAAAGAACTAAAAAAAAAATTAGGAAAAAGAGCAGGCAGTTGAACACTTAGGTGATTATTAAAGAATTAATGACTAAAAATTAATTAGTTCTGATGCTAAACATTTTTTGTTTCAGCTGGAGGACTGGTGGCTGAATGTGGCTTATCTTGATCTTCGCATCTCAACACAAATACACTGTAATATGGGAGGCCCTGGTCCCTATATTGAACACTGCTGGCCACCAAAAGAGGGCACTCAGATAGAAAGAGCATGTATAAATATATGGCACACCCTGAAATACTGGGATCTATTACGAGCGTAAGACTTCAAGAAAAAATAATTGATTCTAAATATTAATGATCTGTGTATCCTTTAGTTGCAAATATATGTTTATGTTCATTGTCATGCATTCTTTGCAGTAAAAGACAGGTTTGTCTAACCTTCATTTAATTCCATCATTATAATTTCTCATATTTAATTTTGGTGTATTTATTACTACAGAGAGAAGGTGACCATAGAGAGATCTGGGAATACTGTTCTGGACATGAACCAATTTCGAATGCTCTTCTGCACTTGCAAAATTCCTGGAGTTACCAGAGACTCAATCGACACTTATTTTAAAACTGGTAAACAAATGAAAATTGGGGGTTAATACAAGCAAATTATTTTTATTAATGGACGAATGAAGTGGTCACTTTAATCATAAAATACTTGCTTCCTTAAGCACTAAGTCAGATACTAGTTGCTGAGTGCTTATATTAGGAGGCAAAGAAGACATCTCATCTACAAGCGCTCTTTTGCCCAATATTTAGTCCTTACTAAATAAGGGTAAAAGAAAGCTGTGCTTCAAATTGTATATTACCAGTCTGATGCCTATAATAAGTGTGCTAGCTTTAAGAATTGAAAAAGACACATTCTGTGTGTTACAAGTGTGTGTGGATTGCATCTATTATATGGACAGGATTTCAACATCCTAATTGCCTGTTTTTTCAGATTTGAGAAGGCATTTCTCAAGTGTATTCCCATACATTCTGTTGGGATAATTCTTACTTATTTTTTATCATTGTGTTATTTCTTGGCTTGGTCAGCTGCTTCTATTATCAGTCTTGAAAACACTCCATAGAGCTTTATAAAGGCATTCTCTTGAACTCCCAACAGTTTTTTAGGGTTCAGGATCAAGAGCTAAAGTGTTCTTATTCATCCTCCATTACCAAATACTGTAGCACTAGTAATCAGCAAACTGAAATCGTAACAGCCCTTTCACACACATTCTGATGCATCCTGGGTTGTCCAGCAGTGTCGCTCTAGATAATCACAGACTCAGGAATTCAAGAACAAGAAGGTATTGCCTTGCTCCATAGAAAATATCTAAGTAAATCTCCACATGAGATAATGGCAAAATGCAAAATTGAAGGCAGGTTTCAAGGTGGTATGGTTTTGTTGGTTTTTTTGGTTTTGTTTTTTTTTATTTTTTTTTTTTTAGCTTTACAGTTAATTTAGCTTTATTGTCAATTCAAGTACTAAAACTTAGAAGAAACATTCAAATGGTGGGAAGTCAATGTTCTGTTATGATCACACTTAATAAACAAGGGTGTTACCTGGTGGAGAGGCAATTTATGTCATTCCTCTTCCTTCTCTGCCTTAAAAAATTACAAGAACATAATTAAACAACAATCTTGCTTATGTAATTTTTCATGTCATATACAGCAAGTGATACCCATTTCCATGTAGATTGTTTGCCTCCAGGTGAAATATCTGGTCCAGTTAGTTGTCTTTTTTCTCTGTGATTCATGGAGAAATACGAATCCCTCCAGAGAAGGATTTGGGCCATTAAAATATGCAAGTACATAAGATAGATACTGTCTAAGACAGAAGGAATTGCCATCTGGAGAGGGATGTGTTTGTCTCTGTTGGCCGTAGAGGGAACTCACATGGTCTAAACACTTGAAGTAGTATTTAGATTGCAGAGTAGGGCACCTAAAATTTGTCGGGTAATGTCAGCTTGGAGTCAAAAACTGTACTAAAAGCCAGGGGAGCTGTTTGGTTCAGCCTGCAGCAGACATCTTCACAGGAACAGCTGAAGAGCTCATTAAATGTTATTCAGCGTATTGGGTGGATCTCACTGTGCACCACTGTAGTGACATATCAGACACATAATTCTAGGTATGGTGACTTCCAAGCTTAATTCTGCCCTTTGCTTTAGACAGCTAAGGTTAGGAGAATGCTACCTCAAGTAATTGAATTGGATGTCATCTCTTCTGATTTTTGCTACGTTAGAAATTAATTTCATGATCTATGAAGATGAGGTCTAAATGAAATGACAGATTCCTCACTCTAGAATGTCTTTAACCAGGCATATGTTGAATTGTGTTATTTGATTTAGAAAGTAGGACCATAAAGGTAGATGTAACAGCCATATAGATAAGGTTAGGACTTCTTTGGATGCTTGTTACATTCCATACTTGTGGGTAAAGTATACATTTCTTCTTTTTCCCAGAGTAGAGTACTGGACTGGTTTAAGAAAAATACAACATTTCTTGGAATTTTAACACCTAGTTCCTGTCTTTTCCAGCTTTAGTCTAATTTCCAGGTAGATGGGTTTGGTATGGCAATGCTAGACAAATATACCTGGCCTGGAGCAGACCAGTACCATCTATGCTTATGTATAGTGGCCAAATTGGTGTGTCAGAGCTCCCTTCTTACAGATATGCATGTGCTGGTCAGGTGTGATTGGCAGTGCATCACAAGGTGCATAACCAAAACTAGCAGACTTGTTCAACAGGCAACATTCATTCAAGTGAGAAATATTGCTAGATCAACTTTCAGCAGGGAACACTCATTTCAGCAGAGGAGGTTCCTACAAGATACACAAATAAATGACACTTGCTACTAGGTAATGACAATGACTTGAAGTAGTTTATAACAGTGAAAGTTATGTATGACTTCTGCTGGTTTTTAAAATGTCGCCAAATTTGCAGTAAGATCATGCAATTGGACTTAAAAAGTTACTCTTTTTTTAATCTTTCCTGTTTTTAACTGTATGAAGTCTGCCACATTTTGAACAAAAAAGGGTCTCTAGGACTTGCTGAGTTTTTCCTGTATCTGTCACTCACTTTATCCCCAAGGTTGAACTTTTATTTATTCTTATTTTTCATTTCAGAGGCTGAAGGTGAATGCCCATCTCACTTAATAGTCCTGTGTCGGGGTCGAGTGTTTGCGTTTGATGCTATGCATGAAGGCAGTATGGTGACTCCTCCAGAGATATTCAGGTTTTCAAAACACCTTGTCTTAAATGAGCTGTCCTATTTAAGGTGCAGGAAGCTTTCTTTTTTCACCCCAAAGAATTAGGTTTGAGAGAGACTGCTGCTTCTCCTCTAGCTGAAGGTTCAGATTTGAGTAAGTTCTTGTTTATTGAATGGCAGCTTCTTTCTGTGGAACATTATTATATAGTGCTGTACTACACCTATAGAGCATCATACGAAAGGCTGAAAGAAGATACTTGAGTAGAAAATATCCTTTATATATGAAGCTTCTTTATGTGGAAATATTAGAAGTATCATCATACCTTTCAGGAGTAATCCACATAGATAATTGTCTCATTGCTACTTAATCATTATCAAAGACATGACACCAGTGTCATGTTGATTTAAACCTAATACACTTGTGGTCAGTTTTCTCAAGAGTAGAGAGGCTGGAATTTCTGTTGGTGAGTGCAGCAGAGTCCTAACTTGTAGCATACACTGATTGACTTCCTGCAACTACAGAGCAGTACAGCAGCATTTCACTTGCAGTTCTTGTCTTTGCCCTAGGCCTGTGACAACCAGCCGTGTTTATGGCTCTTCATGTTCCTGAGCTGCTGCAAAGGAACAGAGAGAAAGAATATATACTCAATTTCAGCAGTAGTGTAAGAGGCAAAGTTTAAAGCTGTTTTTGCTATATCTCCTATGTTCCAGTAGCATGTTCAGGTGCTGGCTTTTGAATTGTCAGTGCAGTTGTGGCCACAGAGTTTTCCCACTCTGTTGGTCTAACTCTGATGTCACATACAGAAGTAGTTTCAGCGTAAGTCTCCTGTGATCAATTTGGGATCTATATGCATGTACTTACTAAGAAAGGGTTATTAATCTTGTCTAGGAATAACTTACTGCATTTGTCAAAATGCTGCTTATAGAGCACATCAGAAGGCTTGCAATTAAAACTAGCAAAAAGTGTATGGCCAAATCCCTCAGGCAAGACAAAAATTAGTTAAAAAAAGCTAAAAATCACTTTTTTAAAAAAAAGTCTGGTATGCAGTATTAATATGCAGTATTTTAACATATGTATTTCTGGGTTTTGTAGCTGTACCTGTTAAGCAAGTAACAAATAAATGAACACCTGGAATACAGACAAAACCCCCTAATGCTATTGTTTTTAGGAAGACTAAGTTGAGTTGGGTTTGGTTTGTTGGGGGGTTTTTTTGGGTTTTCTTTTATAACCTCATCATCGGTGTCTTACATTTTTGATAACTACGTAACTAATGATCAGTAGTGAAGTTTAACGGGCAAGAGTGCCAGAACAAAGCACAAGCCAGGATTGAGTGCCTGTAACTTGTGGAGGTTCTTTAACACTAGAACAGCTTGTGAAAAACTGAATTTGCAAACTTCAAATTACCTTTCTGGTAATAGTTCTTCTAAAGGAAAAATGCAAGGAGAAGGTAAGAGCAGAATTGCTCTCATGTAATTCGGACTCTACATGTAGGATGTACTGTATAGCTGGTGTTCTGCTTTAAATTTCAGAGTTTATCTTGAGTGGAATGTTTGTCCGGTATCTGATTAGTTGCTATAAAGCTGCAAAGCTTCAGTATTGCAGATGTCTGCACTCCAGAAAGTCTGATCTACACTGTTGAAGTCTTTAGTTTTAGATGAAGTGCCTCATAAGGCTATAGGATCATGATTGTTTGTACTGGGCTCGTAGCTGCAGTTTGAATTAACAATTAGTATCTGAAAACAGAGCATGTCTTCAGTTGTCCTTAGAGTTTGAGGGAGATGTATTATGCTTCTTGAAAATTCACATTGGCTTGTGAATGTGGAACCAAAATTCCAGCTTTGTGAAAACAAGAGAGAGAGGAAAAAAAGGTGACTTTTTTTTCCTCTCTATCTGTTCTTTGTTAACTTCAGTTTTTAAAATCTTCTTAAAGGCAACTTACATATATTCAGAAAAGATGCCATAGTGAGCCAGATGGACCAGGACTGGCAGCCCTAACAAGCAATGAAAGGACAAAATGGGCAGAGGTAGGAATATTTCAACCAGTTGGTTCCTGAGGTATCAGGAAGAAGCCTTGTGATCACTGGAAATACATTATTTGACTTAGCTTTGTCTTTTTATGCTTTCTAGTTACGGGAATATTTGATTGATCTTGATCCAAAGAATTTAACTCTTCTGGAAAAAATTCAGAGAAGTTTGTTTGTGGTCTGCCTTGATGATTCTAGTCCCCATGCAACTCCTGAGGACTATACTGAGGTAGCTAAGGATTTTTGATAATTTATGTCTGGACATCTTTTCATAAAAATTTCTTCTGCACATATACAGAAGTAGCATTTCTTGCTCTTTCATAACAGAAAATGAAGCAGATAAATATGCAAATAATGCTTCTTTTTGATCCATAGGAAAACTTAGTTTGAATCGTTAGGACATTGGAAGGGGGAATGGCTGAAATCTACCTTCATAACCTTTTAGCCTTCTGTCCTTCAGCATTTTCAAAAACATAGTCATCAACTTTTTACCACACTTAATTAAAGCTTGGGCTTATACCCGTGTTTCATCTTGAACTGGATGAAAATGTCTTAGGGAGATCTCACCCTCTTAATGTACACTAGGTTTAGCTGACAGAGGTTGGCAGTGTACTCAGTGTTTTTTTTAAAACTCACAGCATATAATCTTTGCTTTAGCTTACAAGGCTGGGACTAGTAGGTGATCCGACTGTACGCTGGGGAGACAAATCCTACAATAGCATATTCTTTTCCAATGGAACCTGCAGCGCATTCTGTGATGTAAGTTGAAATTTTTTCCATCTAATAAACCTTTTGAGTATTTGTTTACTGAATTTCCCCTTTCAGAGTATTATTTTAAGTGCTTAATGTGTTCCTCTCTAGTATAGCCTTGTTTACCAGGCACCTTGTCTGACGGCTTTCCAAAAGCAGTCTGCTTTCTCAGTGTTTGATACTTGAATTTTGAACATGAGATCTGAAATAATTTCTTAGAGTATTTAATGAGGGAGTTCCAAAATAAAAAGAAATACAGTGCACAAGAGGGCTTAAAATTAACTCTTCATATGATGTATCTATTTGAACAGCTGTGTTTTTTAAACTCCTGGTTTTTTAGACTCATTATTGCGTGACCAGAAGGGTTTACATCTTGTCTGAAATCTGCCTTCCACAGCAGAGTACATTGTGTCTCCGTGTCCAGCTGCAGAGAAGTCAAAACAGTGGGTGGACTTAAAGTAGTTCTCTGTTTATTGTAGAACTAGAAAAACAAGTCCAACACTGTGTAGTAAAGCAGTTGATCTGCAAGTAAAGAGTGGGATGAGTAAAAAAGCAATTTGATCATCTTGCAGTTATGCAAATAATGTGATATCTTGTCTTATCTGATTTTAGCATTCTCCTTTTGATGCCATGGCTTTAATTACCATGTTATCTTATGCCGAAAAGAAGATTATTGAAAATGAGGGAAAATGGAAGGTATCTATCCTTTATAAACTTTCAAATTTCTAGTTAACATGTCTTTTCTTATGGATAATATATTCTGTTTTCTCTTCTTTCTTTCTGTCTGCATCTTCCCAGGGATCAGATAATGTGAGGGATATTCCATGGCCAGAGGAACTTGTATTCACAGTGGATCCAAAAATTATAAATGAAATTGGACATACTAAAGAACTATATTACAAGAAGGTGGAATTTCTTTATGCTTCTCATAGTTGGTTTTTTTTCATTCTATTTACATCTTTTTAGTTGGTCTTTCTCCATGCTGGAGAAGAGGAATAAATATGTTATTGATGAATTGACGAATTGGGGGACTTAACAGGTGGTTAAATTTTTGCATTGTTGGTTTATGTTGACTATCTTTTGAGTGGATCAAGTTGTGATATTTCTTGACTTCTGCGTTTTTTCTTCCTTTGTTATGACAGGTATCTGACTTGCAGCTGGTGTCTTATGCCTTCACATCCTTTGGCAAAGCACTGGTTAGGAAGCAGAAACTTCATCCTGATACATTTGTGCAGCTTGCCCTTCAGCTTGCTTATTACAAATGCCATGGACGGTAAGAAAACATCAGATTAGGAATAAAAACCCTAGTTTCTTGAGTAAAGTGATGCAGTGGCTTCACAATGTTAGTGTATAATTTGCTGTGGTGATGTAAGAATGAAGAACTAAGAGTTTTATAAAGTAACAGTTGCTTAAGACCGTACTTGCTTCAGAAGAATTTTACCTGTGTGACCATAGGGATAACATGTGTATGCATTGTGGAATGGATGGCAGAATACAGTCCACAAAAAGGTGAATTTTGGCTATACAAGAGAAGTGTTTGGGCAAACACCAAATGCTCAATGGGTCAGGATTCTCTACTGTTGAATAGTTGGTCAAATGGAGAAGAAAGCTTTATCTGTAGCAAGTGACAGCCATCAGTAAGATGTTTAGTCTTCCAAGCCCGTAAAAGGCCTCACAAACCTCAGTGTCTCACTTTCTTTAGCAACACTGGATGTTAAGGTTTGAACAGAATAACAGAGATAGAAATGCTCCAAATGCCTGCCTCTACATTTTTGGATGTGGCATTTTATTTTGTGTTATTGATTAAAGGCATCATTCTTCCTGGTATTGATGTTCCCAAATTTCTATTTGCTAACTAGCATCTATTATGGCTTGTATAAGTCATTACTGACCTGGAGAGTCTTGCTTGCTTCAGAAGGAAGGTTTTGTCACAGGAGTGTGATGCTTAGTCACTGGTGATGTGGTCACATTGTAAGAAAGGCTGGTAGATCTCTGTTTACTGATCATTAGGACAAATTAATTGTCTGACTGAAACAGCCTGTTTGGTCTGTTGTAAACACACGAGTATGTTTCATGGAAGTTGTATTTTAAATGGTAGACTGTCACAAAGCTGGAGATGCTCCAGATAAAAGCTGCATGGCTGTCAGTATGCAGCAGAGAAGGTTTAGAGCCTTTTCCCTCTGAATGCATTGAGACACATGGCTTATTTTAAATGTGTCGCTTAATTTTTGAGGGTTTGGGTGGTGTAGGTGGTTTCTTCAGTGGAATATGTGGTGAAACTGAAGCTTGTGTGATTTCAGCCTATTTTTGGTAGACCCTGGTAGATCTGTAGTCTGCAGAAAATAGCCATGACAACATAGTCTTTTCAGGGTATGATTATAGTACTGGCACCTTTTTCAGTCATCTGTCTCATTCAAGTGCATAGAGTTCCTTTGTGGGTCTTTTTTGGATGCGTAACTTAAAGAAAATTAGTGTATTTCTGGTACTTGTAACTGAGCTAAGTGTGTAAGATCTTTGGCAGGACTTTTTGAGTTCTTTAGAGAGCAAATAGTTTTGTTAAGGTAATAGAGATACTCTTCCCTAATTTTTGTTCTTAGTCCGGGCTGCTGTTACGAAACCGCCATGACCAGGCGTTTCTATCATGGCCGCACGGAGACCGTAAGAACATGTACTGTGGAAGCAATGGAATGGTGCAAGTCCATGCTGGATCCTTCTGACAGTGTAAATACTGAAATCCTGCTTTAATCATCATGTATTTAGAAGGCCTGTCATTTGAACTGCTTAGAACTTGCTCTTGTGTTGTCTCATTGATGGAAGTCAGCATCTTTCCAGTGAGACAGATTTCAAATGTTGAGTTGCTTAAATTCTGATTCTGGTCATTGTGACAGAGGTGTGCTGTCAAGTGTGGGCTTGTTTGTTTATCTATCCTATTTGCCTTTTGGTTTCAAGAATGTAACCGTCTTGAGTTACATTCACACTGATTTTTTTTTTTTCCACACCTCAAAAAGTTACTGGGTTGGATCCAAAGTATTCTGCTGTGGTTCTATTGTTTTAATTTCCAAGTGAAATCAGGAAATGTTTATCTAATATTTGCATCAGAGAGCAATATTTAAATCTGTTTGTGTCCTAGGGGCAACAGGGATGTATTCCAGAGTGTCTCTGAATAGCCAAACGAGAGACATTTTCTTTTTCCAACAACTGCCCTCTGGTGCTTAGCTGGCAAAGCATGTCATGCCTTTCTTGCCAAGTGAGTCTGTACTAAAGCTCCTTCTGTTGTCCTCCCTGCACATTTCTCAGAGCCTGAGAAATTAAGCAAGGAGAAGATTTTTGAGGCAAAGGGCTACTTGCCTTTAGAAAATTGAAAGGCTCTATATTATTAATGCATCTGAAAAACATACAGGAATATGGCTGTCAAAAAGTATGTGTGATTGATAATTCTAGCCTTCAAGAGCACTTTTTCCTGGTCTTCACTGGCTTCTTTTGTCATGTGCTGCAGCTTTAAAACTCAGTTTTCTGGCCATGTTCCAAATCTGCTTTCCTATTCCAAGTATGGATTCCTGTTATTTCCCTGCTCTTTGTTTGCCTTTTAACCATTTATCAGGCTTTCAACACTAACTGTAACATTTTTCTCTTTACAATATTAAATAGTATCTCCAAATATCTCCCTGTTGTGTTTTTTTTAATGCTGAAAACTCTTGGGGCTTAAAAACTGTGTTCAGTAGTATTGAAATTAACATGTTTAAAAGTCTGTCTTTTTTGTACTTGTTAGTACCTTGAAGTTTGATAGTTTGGGAAAAAAACAATTTCATCTCAAATTTTCTTTTGTTCCTTGTGAGCTTAGTAGCTTGATTTTTATTCAAATTGAGTGGCTGCTGCTCTTGTTTCACATTCTCTGTTGCAGCCTCTTGTGTGGTGAATAAAAGGTGCTTCTTAAGTAGTTAAAGAACTAGCAAGGTCTAAGATCTTGGAAGTCAAGATCTTGAGCATCCAGAATTGTTTCTCAAGGCCTCCTTTATAAAAAACATGCTATTTTTATTCTGTCTGATTTTAATATGTAAGTTTCAATATAAAACTGGGGAAAAAAGTAACATTGGGCACGAAAAAGAACTGTCAATTAGCAGAGAAAATTTGGGAATGCAGTTGGCATCTGTATATATTAGTTAGGGTCTTGTTTTCTACTTCTGTGGTTTTAATTTTTTTCTTGCCTTTTTTTTTGTCATGAAAAGTGATAGAATACAATATTTCTGTTGAAAGGGGCCTACAGTGATCATGTAGTCCAACTGCCTTGTCTAATTCAGCATATGATGATCATGGAAGTGCAACCACACTTGGTAAAAGCTAGTGTCCTTCTGACTAAAGGGTATTATAGAAAATTTGGGGGGTTGATTACTCTAGTTCACTGTGGTTACTTTTCATTGTTTCAGCTTTCTGAGAAAGGAGCGTGAGGTTTAGAATATTGTTCAGTGCACAAGTGATCTGAGTAACAGAACAGAGATATGGGAAGCAAATGAGCACATTCTTCTGAAAAAGGAATTTGGATTTGGGAGAAGGAGTTTGAGAAGTTCCTCCACTTTCTTCTATCTAAAATTGTTAGAAACTGTGAAAGGGAAAAACTTGCTGATCCATGATTCCTAATGTGTTACTCATTTGAATTGTTTTTTCTTTTTTTTTTTTTAAAATTTTTATCCTGTCTCCCCCTACTTTACACAGACTTATCAACGACTACAGCTGATGCATAAGGCATTTGCAAAGCACAATAAAATGAGGAAAGAATGTGAGAATGGAAAAGGTACTCTGAGATCAAAACTTTCTTTTTTTTCCTTGTGGTGAAAAGGGAATATTGTTGTATGCTAATACATTTTCTCTGTCTCCTTATTTTCCACCCGAATAAAAACTATCACTTAACATTTCATACTTTAATTTTGAGGAGAAGAACTAAAATCTAGTCCTTAAGCCTTTCCATGTACCCCAAAGATATGTTCACTTTGCAAGTTTCTCTGCCAAGCTAAACATAATTTTGGAATACCTTCCAGTCAAATGTATACCTGTCTGGAAAATGAAAAATGTTATCTTCTAAGGAAGAGGAGGGATTTGGGTGAGGTTCTAAGCCATCTGTGTTAGCGTTGTAAATTATTTTATGAATAGGAAAGGGTATCTGGGAAATAATCACCTGATGAACTTCATATTCTCTCTATTCTACTCGGTTATCTAAGCAGTTCTGGCCCTGAAAACCTTTTTGCCTTGTTCACATAATTACCAGTGGGCCACTTTCACTCCTTGGCTAAAGTGGGAGTTTTCTTGTGTTTTGTTTTCCACAAGAACTGTGCTGGGTTTCTGTTACTTAGGTAATTTGCTTTTGTGTTTGGTGCTGCAAGTTTCAAGTGATGAAAGCCTCTTAGATCAAATATGTGGGAAATGTTTTTAGATGCTACAGTACTTCTTTTTTAGCAGACTCTGTTGTTTATCTGTCCTTCAGCTGTTACCTGAGCTCCTAGCTATCCAGACCAGAAGAAGCAGAAAAACAGGAAAGGCTGCTGTTAATGATTTTGTATTTGCATTTATTTGACAGGCTTTGATCGTCATCTTCTGGGTCTCCTGCTCATAGCACAGGAGCAAGGACTGCCAGTGCCAGAACTGTATGGGGATAAGGCCTTCACAGCTAGGTAATTCATATTCTTGTCCTGTGAGGAGTTGTATCCCTTGATACCAAGGCCTTTGTTACATTGGCCTTACATGTGCTGATTTCTTGATCTCTAGGATAAAAAAGCTGTTTTATTAAACTCACTTTGTTTCAAATTACCTTTAAAAGTGCTGCTTTTGTTTTATGTTGTTTTACAGTGGAGGAGGTGGGAATTTTGTCCTTTCAACTAGTCTGACTGGCTACACAAGGTTTAATGGATGTGCAGTCCCTATGGTACAACATGGCTATGGCTTTTTTTATTCAATTAGAGATGACAGGTAAGGTTATAATTTCATTTTAGGTATGGCTCCGCCTTTACCACAGAGGGAGAGGCAGCTAACAGTTAGAATGAGAAAAGGAAAAGACAGAAGAAATATGGCTGAACATGTCAGGAGAGGTTGAGAAGTGAGGTAACATGAAATAGAGGCATTGATGTTCTGGGAAGGCATATGTGTGAGGCAGGATGAATGGTGGAGGTGAAGTGAGCACCAAGATGCTGACAATGAGCAGAAAGTAAAGGGTGGGGAAGGTGAAAGAAGGGAGTAATAAAAGAAGTTAACTTACTTTAAAATAGGCTGTCATTTTAGAGATCATTTGTAGCATGCAGAGGTGTTTTTTGAAAAGTTTTTTGACTGAGCTAGAGCAGATCATTCTTGGAGTTACACACACATCTCGACTCAAACCGGACCTTTTTGGGTTACAATAAGAGGCTAAAACATTTGGCTTCACTTCTAAAATTGTAAGATTTGAAAAGATTCATCTTTGGCTTATTATTGATCTTACAGACAAAAATTACTGCTTTTTTTTATGAAATCTAAAACTACTTCAATTAGAATGTGTAGAGTTGCTTGTTTATGAGTTAGGTGTAATTCAGATGAGTTCTTCCTAAAGCTAAATATGGATTGCATGCACGTTTGAATCAGTTTGAGTATACAAACCATTTATACTTTGATCTATGGCTCTCTTAAAATAATTGTAACTAGATAAAGATTTACCTTTCATTAGGTAAGTAGAAAAAAAAAGTACTTAAAACCTGAAACTAGTTGCAGAAGAAGAACTATAATTCACAGCATTTTCAAATATAAGCAGAAAAATTGCATCAGTGTGTATGTAGTAATGGGTATTTAAATCAAAGTATATGGTTTCAAGATCTGTCAACATTATTGCGTAGGTAAGTAGAAAAAAAAATGAGTCCTTTTTCAATGTCAAGACAGTATGTTTATGTGACAATTTTTGCTTCAGAAATTGTGTTAATTTGTGTGACTTCATCCTAGACCATGACAATTAAGTGTGGTAACCTCATTGTTTCATGTATTTCTGTAGGATCATTGCATCCTGTTCTTCTTGGAAATCATGTCCAGAGACTGATGCAGAAGTGCTGTGTAGAACTTTGTTCCAGTGTTTTTATGACATGCTACAGTTAACAGTTACAGCTAAACTGTAAGCTTGATAATGATGTTATCTCACTCGTGGTAGCTCACGAGTTATAGGTAGTAATTAAAAATTAAATGCTACTCAAGAGTACAGTTACATTCAATTAAGGACATTTAATGATCTATGTGAAGTCTACCTATTTTTATGGGATTTACTGTGGTAACAGTACCCGTTTAAGAGTAATGTAGCCATTTGCAGCAGCAATGCAAGCAGTAGTACCTTATCTGTGTAGAACTATGCAATATTAAGATATGCCTCAACAATGCAAACGTACTTCGAGACGAGATGTTGGAGTGGAGAACTGATGAGAGACTTATATTTATGATCTCAGTAGTAGCATGTAGAAATGTAGAATAGTTTGTAGTCTACTGATATTGTTTATTCCAGTGAAGCACTTAACTGTGTACTTGAGAAGTAACCACACTACCCTCTTAGGTGGTTATGCTTCCTATTTACAGTGATTTGTGAAGCAGAAGGGCTGCCTCCATCAGGTTATATGGTATATTATAAGTTATCTTTCATTTTTGCTATCAGGATTATACAAAATAAATTTTGTATCCATGAATGAGGATGTTCCCACTACATTTGTACTATGAAAACACTACAATCTGAAGTATTTTGAAAAAGGATAACTCAATAAAGACAGAAAGCAGCGTGAGTTTCAAATTTCTCAGTTTTTTTCTAGTGAACTGTGAATATCTGCTGCTTTACACTAATAGTAGACTATAAAAGTAAGCACTGAATTGTTTGATATGGTTCTCAGGATTTTAATACTTGATTCCTCTGAGCAGCTTTGTATTTTCCTGTCATAGAAATAAAATTCTTCTAAAAATCAATTTTTGTATTAATTGATTTATGGCTGTTTTAATGTGTAGCAGCATTGTGTGAGAGCGATGATCTTGGGGACAGGTGAACTTGAAATTAGGATTCTAAAGTACTCATTGCTTTTCCTCTACCTTGGAGAATTTGATAGAGATCTTATTGTTTATTTTACAGAAACAGCTTCATTCTCAGCTAATATGGAGCCAGTTTCTGTGCCCTTTGGAAACTCTGTTGCATATTTATTGTCCACAGCAGCAAGAACAGAGTTTCCCTTTTAATTTCCTCCCTCAAAGCCTGATACTCCTCTACAAGCCAGGGTGTTACACTGTATCTTGTTACCTCAAAAAATGGTCTCCTCATTTCAGCCTTTGTCTTCCCTGCCTTTACTCGGCTACTTGTGTGTTATCTCTCAATTAAATCTGACAACCATTCATTATTTAATGTTTTATTTGAGATTTTCCAAAACTCATACAGAAAAGGAATCCATTCCTGTTCAGCAGTGCTTATAATAACCCACCCTGTGTCTTGGTCATAAATGACTTTCTGAAGTCACTCAATTAGTGAAACCTGTGTCTTTATGGTGCTGTGATTTCTGTGAGATAGATTAGGATTTTGGATCAAGCTAGGCCTGCTGATTTTTATTCTTTATTTTATTAAGTTTTCTCTGACAGATACAACCTTTTACCCCTCAGTTGGGTTAGTAAACCTGCTTGCAACTGATAAGGACAGTTTGCTTTGAACATTCATTTGAAACAGCCTGAAATTTGATGAAGGGTGTAATTTTGCATTTATTTTCCACACACTTACTCCTGCGTTTCTGGGGATTTCTGGGAACATATAAATCCTGACAGAAGTATGGAAAAAGGAAAACTATTTCAAAAAGTGTGTATTATTGAGAAAATGCCATTCAATCACCAGCATAAGCAGAATTTTGTGTTCAGCTGAGACAGTCTGAGCCTTGCCTAGAGAAACTGAGACAGAAGTGTATCCAGAGAGAAAAAATTAAATCCTGTGAGTTTAGTTAGAGCTTCTTGTTATGTACTGTGGATGCATGAATTCCTGACTGTGGTATTAATTTCATTGTTGAGTAAAGCATTTTATCTGCAATGTCTCTGCCCTGAAAGCCTCTCCCTGTTTTTGTGCCCCTCTCTGTGAGCACCCATGCTATGTGCTACAGAGCTGCTTGGAACCCTCCACCCAGCACTCTTTGCTTTTCAGTTTGCAAGTCAGTGGGGCTTTTTCCTGACTGCTGTGTCATCTTTAATTTGAGCAACTATGAATTTTTGTGCTGGTAAAAGAGGAGGGTTGGGTTCTTAAAGCAAATGTACCTCAGTTATTTATTAGATATGGCTTTTAAGGAAACTATTTATAGAATTGTACCAAACCCACATGTAATGAAATATCCTTAACAGTCTCATACAAAAGACTGAGCCCACTGTACAGATGCACTTGAACAGTAGGTACTGCCCCCTCCCATGCATTTCTCATTAAATAATTACAGTTTAATCCTCCAAAGAGTTCCATTATAAAATCATGTTATAATGAAATACCATACTGGATAATTTTGTATTCTAGTTCCTAAGCACTAAGTATGTTGTGCTTAGTATCCACACTTTAAAACAACATCCCCTCAGTACCTCAGCCTTCTCCATATCTCAGGTAACCAGTTATTCCATTTCCTTCCAGAGAGGGTCCAGATATTCCCTCATCTTCCTTTGATCAATGAGGTACCTACAGCAGCCTATTTCTTGATGCTGTGATCAGGGCTTTTGTTTTTCTAATCTGATCCCTGGCTGCTCAGACAATTTCTCTATCATTCCCAGGCTAGCTGTTCTTGCTTCCATCCTCTGTAGGCTCCCTTCTTGTGTTTGGCTTTTGTCCAGGAGCATCTCACCAGGCTAGCTAGACTTCTTGACACTTTTGTCTGACTCCCTTTTTGTTGGAATGCACTCCTAAGCTTGGAGGAGGAGATCCCTGAACATTAACCAGCTTTCTTGGGCCGCTCTTCCCTCCAGGGTTTTACTCCATGGTGCTCTACCAAGCAGATCCCTGAACAGACTGAAGTCTGCTCTCTTGAAGTTGTGGACTGTGAGCTTGCTGTGCACCCTCCTCACTGCCCTGAGGATCTTGAACTCCACCATTTCATGGTCACTGGAGCGAAGGCTACTCTTGAGATTCAGAGTCTCCACCAGCCCCTCCTGTTGGACAGAGCAAGGCCCAGCATTGCACCTCTCCTTGTCGGTTCCTCTGTCACTTGGAGAAGGATGGTTTTATCAACACATTCCAGGAACCTCCTGTGTGCCTTCTTTACAGAATTTCTGTAACAGAAAAAAACATATGATCATATTGTACATTCACTTGTAGTAATCAAGAATGTGAAGATTATACTATAGTTCAAGGGATTTCTCAAGTCCTTGGTCTTTGAAAGGAAAATATTCTCCAGCTCTCTCTAAGACATCATTGTTCTTGTGTGCTTGGCTGTCCTCTCTGCCTGCAAGAACCAATGAGACTGCTGGGAAAGAAGAAGAAATTGCTCTAACTTTAAATATTTGTGGCATGTACAATTTGTATTGACTTCACCTCATACATCTGTTAACATTGTTTTCAAAATTATAATACAGTTGAAATTCAAATTTTCACCTGATACGTGAGGAAAATCTTCAAGAACTTTTGAATTTCTACAAATCAGAAATTACTTCAACAGAAGAAGTCTTTGTGCTTTATCTATATTGAACCAAATGAAAAGACAATTCATGAGCTTTCATGTGACCTGCAATAGTACTTGATAAAAGAGCAGAGTGAACAAATACGTAAGCTGCTCTGCAGGTCCACCCTTCTGGATCTTGCCTCAGGAAAGTCACTGATTGTTATAGGGATGTTACCTAAACATACCGGTAAAAAACTGCCTTTGACTTGTAAAACAATAGATTCCCTCAGAAGAAAAGGCTGTGATTATAATGATTATAAGAATTACTAAAACCTCCATTTCAAGAATTACAGCAACCAATTAAAACATCAGGGAGACTTTAGGGGGAAAAAAGCGTAATTTAGAACATTACTTAAAATGTCAAGAATTAGCTTGAAGGAAAAGATAATCTATATTTTATATGTCAAAGCTTAGTTGAGAATGAAAGATTTTACTGTGCACTGACAGACATAAATTGTCACTCAGTTTATTGGTGTTAATTTATGTTCACTTTTTAAAAGGATGTTTCAATATATATATTTTTAGGAAGCATTTTTAACTTGTATGATGCTTGCAAACTTTGTCCATACCTAAGCTTTTTTTTTTTTCCCCTGAGTCAAAGTAACAACAATTCAAATATTTTCTATTTGAAAATAGAAAAATTTTCCAAATTTACTTCCAGAGCAATCTCTGTCTGGAGCAGATATTAATCAGCAGAAAAAATTATATGGATATTTCTAGACATAATATGAATAATAACTGTGATAGAAGTATGTCTACTTACTGTTGAAAGCATAGCTGCAGCGTTTTTAGAGATGCTGCTGTTAGATGTATCCAATTAGAATGAATTATAGCAGTGAAGTGGAGGCAGCAAACATTCCAGCACAGGCCAGCAATGACAGTTTATTTTCCATTGGTCTTGTGTAACCTGTCACGAGGATTATGTCAGCAGCTGTCATCGCTTCAGGGGCACAGTCAGGATAAACTGAACAAGCCCACATCACCTGCAAATGCATTTGGAGCTGTGGGGTAGACATATGTCCACATTTTCAAAAGCAGCTAGTGATTTTGAGCTCACCCATAAAGAAATGATCATTCACAGGGTACGTCCTCAGCATTTCTTGAAAATCAGGAGTTTATCAAAACTCCTGAAGGAGAAATTCCAACCCCCTGGCCATTTAGAACTCCTAAAGGAGAAACTTGGAAACACTGGCCATTCCTAAAAATGTAAAGACATACAGCAGCTTGACTTCTAATCCCTATTCATTTTATATCCTTGAAAATACTAACGTTTTGCACAGAAGAAAAATAGTAGTTTTCAAAAATTATTAATGAAACTAGGTACCCATTCTTGACTGAAAACTAGTGGAAGTTCATGCCTTAATTTTCTTAATGCTCTGAAATATTAAGAGGATTTAGTTCTATCAACAGTTAATATCAACAGCAAGTCTTTTAATAACAACAGTTGATTTAGCCTTGGTCAAGAATCCAGCAAATCAAAAACAATATGTAAAGCAGCTTGCAAAGCAATTTTGTAAAATATTCCTTGAGCACTACACTCACCGCAGCTCGTAATTTAGTTTTGAAGTTCTTGTTTTTTGGGAAAAGAAAATTAAAAATTACCCACTAGATATGTCTAGAAAATAACAGAGGATGTCGGACTGAAGCTCAATTCTTTCTCACTGTCACCAATGTAAGATTTGTACACTGGAATCCCACTACCTTAATGAGTGGACTGTTACATAGATAAGAAATTGGTTGGGTGGTTGCATCCAGAGGGTAGTGGTCAAGTGCTGAGTCCTGATGGAAATTAGTGACAATTGGTCCCTCAGGGGTCCGTATTTGGACAAGTGTTATTTAATATCTTCATTAATGACATAGATGAATGGACCAAGTGCAACTTGCAGATGACACCAAGCTGAGTGGTAGGGCTGACACACCTGAGGAATGGGTGTGTCCAGAGGGACCTGGACAAGCTCGGGAAGTAGGCCCATGGGAATCTCATGAGGTTTAATAAAAAAAGTGCAAGGTGTTGCACCTGTGTTGGGGCAACCCTCAGGATCAATCCAGGCTGGGGGATGAACAGGTCGAGAGCAGCCCTGCCGAGAACGACTTGGGAGTGTTGGTGGATGAGAGGCTGGATATGAACTGACAGTGTGTCCTTGCAGCCTAGAAAGCCAGTTGTTTCCTGGGCTGCATCACCAGCAGTGTGGCCTGCAGGGCAAGAGAGGTGATTCTGCCACTCTGCTCTGGTGAGACCCCACCTGCAGTGCTGCATCCAGCTCGGGTCCCCAGCACAGGAGGGATGCAGACTTGTTGGAGCGAGTCCAGAGCAGGGCCACCAAGTTGCTTAGAGGGATGGAGCACCTCTCCTATGAGGGAAGGCTGAGAGAATTGAGATTGTTCAGCCTGGAAAAGAGACGGTTTTGGGGAGACCTAATTTCAGACTTCGGTACCTGAAGGGAGTCTAGAAGGAAGATAGGACTTTTTACAAGAGCATGTAGGTAATGTATTCAAACTAAAATAGAATAGGTTGAAATTGGATACTAGAAAGAATTTCTCTACTGTGAAGGTGGTGAGGCACTGGCACAGGTTACCCAGAGAAGTTATGGATGCCCCACCCTTGCAAGTGTTCAAGGTCAGGCTGGATGGGGCTCTGAGCAACCTGCTCTAGTGAAAAGTATCCCTGCCAATGGGGTTGGAACTAGGTGTTCTTAAGGTCCTTTCCAACCCAAACCATTCTGTAATTCTGTGATTCTGATGCTAAACCTCCCTTGGTGCAACCAGAGGTCATTTCCTCTTGTCCTATGGCTTGTTACCTGTGAGAAAAGAGTGACTCCCCCCTCTCAGCAGATTTCAGGCTTTTCATTTAGAATGGATTCCCAGGCTCCTGCTTCCCTTCCCAGCTGAGATAGGAGGAATGAAAATCAGACCAAGAGATTGCAGGGCATGGTTGGCTACAGTGTTACCATGAAATTTTCATGTATTGTTGTTACTGATGGTTTCTGTTCTGTGTTTTTTTATCCCACAGACAACTACAAAGTGAGAGAAAGAGAAAATATGGGACAGATAGAAGATAGGGGCTCTGAAAGGGGACACGGTGAAAGAAAATGGAGGGGGAAAAAAAAGGCAGAGTGCTGGGAAAGAATAGCAAACCTGAATGCAGGTTCCGGACAGGCATGAGGGACCCAGGACTCCTAAAATGCTTAGTGTGCTCTGAATCCTACAAACTATTTGAGAACACAAATGAGTAACTCATGTTTTCAGGTTTTTTTATTTTTTTATTATTTTTTATTTGCTATACCACCATTTTTTGTCAGAAAAAGGAGTATATACTCTGATGAGTATATTCTTGACCCATCACAGATGTCCCTATTAAGCAACACTGTTTAGTACAACATAAAAACATAAAAATGTCACTAAACCTATTTTTCCTGTGATTTACAGTTCCTTCTTAACTTTTTTTTTGCATACCTAACAAGAATCTTCATTGAATCATTCTTGTTACAGCAATAATTGACACAATGACTAAAAGCAGAAGAGCCAGCTGGCAGCCACAGATCAGTGATAAAACATTCCAATGCCAAGATTAGCTGCATTTTGGGTAATTAGTGCCAATGTGGAACCTGCACCCTGGATATGAATGAAGCTGTTGTAAATGTGTCTGGTTTATTTGAAAACTGGACAGGAAATATTTGTTACCTAGACAATTGAGATTTATTAACTAGAGGCCATCTGAGAATGCTTAATTTGGTCTAAATATTCTGCAAAATTGGATGCTTTGTCTTTTGAAAAAACGTTTATTGTACAGATGATTCCCTCAAGCCTTTTGTATCTTATCTAGTATTTCTCCTCTGCTTCCATGTATTCACTCAGACTTACAGTCCTTGTTCTCAGATTTTGCCCAAGAAAACACAATGACATTTCATAAATCTCATATTTGAACTTACCAGATCCCGAAACATGACATTTCCTGACTTGGAGTTTGAGAAGACAATTTTTTCCTCTCTGACTACTTTTGTCCTTAAGCAGGTGAGGAGACACAGTGCTGCAAAGACAGCAGTCCCCATTTTGAGGCATACAATTATGCATGTTGATACTACTTTTAATATTTGCAACATTTAGCATGGAAACACAGTGCTGTCTAGACATCTAAGCAGGCTGGATAAGTAAGTTTGGATAAACAGACTCCTTGGATGATTCATTTATACTAGTGATAAATGGATGGAACATTAAGATGAATGAAAAGCAAAGTTATATATATAAAACACATATCTTACATACTAGTATGATATTAAATCTTTGTGATAGTAAAATATTTAATAAATTAAAATTTAATGAATTATTAGTTCATACAAAAGGTTTAGTCTGCACATTACCTAATTAGGCTACATAAGAGAACTTAATCACTTCAGATTGCAACAGGATGGCACATGTGATATGGTTTTCTTTATATGTAGCCGTAAATGCAATAGATCTAAAAGTTTAATAACGATATGAGAACACAAAACTTAAACCTAAGAATCCATATATCCTTTTTGCAAAACACCACCACATTATTTCATATTAAATGTAGCTTTACAAGAAGTTTTTACTTTTGAATGTAACAGGTTTTGACAATCGGATGTTCAGTAAATAGCAATGCTGAGGAACCTGCTGTTTAGGGATAATTACTTGGATGTATAACATGTATCTTCAAAGACTATGAAACAATATACTTTCTCCTATTATAAAACTAGAAATAAATCTTAATTCTCTGTCAGTTACAAGTACTTTTAAATCTGTGTCTGCTGTAAAGTGTTTCAGAACTCTGAGTGTTGCTGCAAAATCTCTCTGGTGTCTGAGAAGACGTATGTGAAATAGTGCTGGGAGATCACTCAACACTACCTCTTCCTCATCTGGAAGATACTGTTTTTGGGGGGAAGAAATGTCAATCATATACTTTTGTATATAATT
>VYXB01009882.1:0-11247 GCA_013397135.1 Pachyramphus minor | reverse complement strand
AGTGCTGGGAGATCACTCAACACTACCTTTTCCTCATCTGGAAGATACTGTTTTTGGGGGGAAGAAATGTCAATCATATACTTTTGTATATAATGGACTTTTGTCCATCTTATTAGCAGTTCAGATTAATTGGTCAGAAGAACCAGTGACTTTAAAACACACCCTTGAAATCTGAAATGTCTGAGTTAAACACAAAACATTACTCTTATCTAAATCCAGGAAGCAAAAATAAAATATTAACTCTATCTTTCCTCCAGATTTGCCAAATATCAAAAATTAAAGGTCACCACCATTAAAAAATGTATGTGTTTGTATTACTTTATAGAGACATAAATTTTATTAAGAGTACAGTATTTTTGTGTAAAAAATACATGTGAGGGTATTGTAAGAGTTTTTGTATTTCCTACCATTACTGTACAAATGCCCAACCTTTAGACATCAACAAAGATACTACATTTTGATTTCTTGGGTTTTATTGAGGGTNAGAAGAACCAGTGACTTTAAAACACACCCTTGAAATCTGAAATGTCTGAGTTAAACACAAAACATTACTCTTATCTAAATCCAGGAAGCAAAAATAAAATATTAACTCTATCTTTCCTCCAGATTTGCCAAATATCAAAAATTAAAGGTCACCACCATTAAAAAATGTATGTGTTTGTATTACTTTATAGAGACATAAATTTTATTAAGAGTACAGTATTTTTGTGTAAAAAATACATGTGAGGGTATTGTAAGAGTTTTTGTATTTCCTACCATTACTGTACAAATGCCCAACCTTTAGACATCAACAAAGATACTACATTTTGATTTCTTGGGTTTTATTGAGGGTGACTATTTTTAAGTGCAGTAAGTCATCTGTCCCCAGAGTGAACAGAAGTGAAGCTTANTGACTATTTTTAAGTGCAGTAAGTATTCTCAATATGGTAACAAAAAATATGTAAAACAGTTTCAATCTGGCTATAGACTAACATAGCCAGCAGGCTGCTTTAGTTTTACATGATGTGGAGAACACCGGGGTGTGTTGTGCTAATACACAAAACCCTGACAGGTCCCACTGTTGCAGGTGGGTCTTTTCAAGCCCTTCCTCCAGGGATCTGCTGAGATTCAACATGGTGTGAGAGACCTCAGTTTCCTCCTGCAAGTCTCATGGGACTTAATTTCCAGGGAGGTGAACTACAATCCCTTCCTATATAAACTAGAAAGAAGGGGCTTTCTGTTAATCCCTTTCACTTGTCCCCAGAGTGAACGGAAGTGAAGCTTGTGTGTCCCAGATTGGCTCTAGGAACTTCTCAAGGAGGAAACGACCCTCTGTGGAGACCAGGAAAATTTAACTCAGCTGCATGGGCTCAATAGGTGGTGGGGCTGTGCATGTTTGGAAAACTCTTTGATCCCACATTTATGGATATATCAGATTATCATCCCCGTGGCTGGGATAAAACACTGTCTGTAGTGAGTGAATGACAAGGGAATGATGTGTCTAGTCTCACATTGCTCTGCCTTCTGTTGCTTCAAGGAACACATGCACGCCTATGGCTGGGTCAGGTGAAAGTAAACTTTAATAGAAATTCAGGGAAGGATTGAATTTATACTGGGGTTTGATAATAAAACAATGAACAACAACATTTCCCTAAAATACTTGATGAATTAAAAAAGATACTTGGTAGGATATCAATTGATAAGGGTAGGCGTGGCAACAAGAGGGCAAAAAATATCTGATTTAGTTCTAGGTGTGCTAAAATACTGACTGGAAATGCTGTCAAGACTTCAGGGCAGGTATCGGTGCAGGCTGTTCCTCCCAGTTAGGGCTTACCAGTTTTCAGTGATATCTTTCACACACTGTAGCAGAGTAGGGATGCTGAGCAGCTCACCACTGCACCAGCTCCAGGAAGCAGATAATGGCAATTCTCAAATGATGTTGATAAGGCTGGTTACACATGTAGTTAGAAGTCTTGCTGTCCTGCTAACTGCTTAGCAACTGGAGACTGCTGTGCTTGGATTTCAGGCTGATTATTTTAAAAAATGATTTTACTTTGTGGCTGAATCTACACCAGAGCCCCAATCCTAGACCTAATCCTGATCCCTACTGCGGCTGTCTTTGTCTCTGTGCCTGCCACAGAGGAGCAACTATGAGTTTAGTGAGTGCAGTTAGTCAGATATCCAGGTCCTAGTAATTAAGTGTGGATCCTAGTCCATACATGGAGTTAACTGTCTGTGAAGACTAATCTGAATTTCAGATTCAGTCTCTTAGAGCACAGCCTGCTTTCTCTGGTCCTCAGTCCAAAGGTGCTTTGATTATATTAAAAAATCTAAACAAACACTGGCCATTACCTTTAAGCTTTCCTACACTTGACCACCTATCATCAATACATCAATAACAAGGTTTTAAAGCCATTTAAAATATCTACCTGGGCCGGTTATGAAGATTAAGTATATTCAGTTTCTAAACTGAGCTAAAGAAATCAGTGTGTCATCTTATGGATATGATAGCAGCATGACTGCTTAAATAAACACAAAGACAATTTATGGGATGTGACAAAACAAGCATTTCTAAAGCACCAGGAAACTAAATGATAATGCTTTTACCTGTCTCATAATTGCTTTAAATACTATGGATGGAAGCCTGGTTGGAAGGATTTTGTCAGCTTTGCCTAATGTGACATCTTATTTGAGGAAAAAAGAAAAAACTTTTTTATTACCTAATCACATTTTTTGTCTTTTTCAGATAAATAGTGACTATCTGCATACAATATTAAAAATATTATTATCAAGTAAAAAATATTCTAGCTGTATTTGAGGTAAACCAAGCTTTTAAAACATAAATTTAGCACCTATAAGGTAGAGGAAAGAATAAGACATTGTTTTCTAACAAACAAGTGTATGTTCTGTAGCAGTCTTCAGGCCCCATCAGTGTTTTAATTACAGGAACTTTTTTATCCAACCTGATCTCAAACAGAAACTATTTAGTTCAGAGTAACAGGCTTGGTGCTATTGCAAATCACAGAATCATAGAATATGCTGAGTTGGAAGGGATCCACAAGGATCGAATCCAACCCTGAGCCCTGCACAGGACCATCCCCAAAGTCACACCATGTGCCTGAGAGTATCATCCAAACGCTTCTTGAACTCTGTCAGGCTTGGTGCTGTGACCACTTCCCTGGGGAGGCTGTTCCAGTGCCCAACCACCCTCTGGGTGAAGAACCTCTTTCTAAGATTCAGTCAAAACCTCCCCTGACAAATGGGGCTATTCCCTTGAGTCCTGTCACTGGTCACCACTGAGAAAACATCAGTGCCTGCCCCTCCCCCTCCCCTCACAAGGAAGTTGTAACTGCAATGAGGTCTCTCTCCCCTCAGTCTCCTCCAGGCTGAACAGACCAAGTGCCCTCAGCCACTCCTCATACGATTTCCCCTCAAGGCCCTTCACCATCTTCATTGCCCTCCCTTGGACACTCTCTAACAGCTTGATATCTTTCTTATATTGCAGTGCCCCAAACTGCCACAGTATTCAAGATGAGGCTGCCCTGGTGCAGAGCAGAGCGGGACAATCCCCTCCCTCACCCAGCTGGTGATGCTTTGGCTGATGCCCCCAGGACACAGTTGGCCCTCCTGGCTGCCAGGGCACTGCACACTTCTATTCAACTTGCCATCGACCAGGACCCCCAGGTCCTTTTTCGGTGGCACTGCTTTCCAGCATCTCATTACATGGTGTGTAAGTAACGTACAGCATATGGTTACATAAGGCCATAAAGGTGTATATATACACCATCACACTCAGTTTGTCTCTCTTCTGCGCTGTCAGAACCTTAATAATATCCCACAATGTATAAACATTATTACCTTTTCAACAAAGTAGTGTATTGTGACTTAAATTGTTACAAAATTCTCACCAATATATATAAAATGTCACTCTCTTGAGAAAGTAACTTCATTTTCTATCACCATAAATTCAGGTTTACAGAAATTCTCTCTATAATGAAGAGTCTACTCAGAAGTCTTTTCTCACATAACTCTTGTTTCCTTTGCGTCACTTTATATCTTTTTATTCTTTTGTGTCACTTTATATCTTCTGAAGCTATGGCTGAGCCCACGTGGGCAAGGCAGAGCAAGGCTCATCTTTCAGGTTCACATGCCTTTTAGGGGAACAAGAAAAGGTTCTTGGGTGGTCACTGCTCCTGCTGACATACTGCCTGCTCTAAAGGGGTAAGGCTGAAGCAGATTCAGGGAGTTCAAGGTAGAACCTCTCCTCAATCAGCTGATCTGTGAGCTGATCTGGTTGAGAATGTGCACTTTGCGTCACTGCTCTGTGAGACCCTGAGCAGACATTTTGCACTCTCCATAGTAAGGAGCTTTGCCCGATTCTCACTTTTGCAGTGTGTATTTAAAAATAAGTATAATTTTATTGGTTCATCATAAAGGTCATTGGGAAACAATGATAAAAAATAAAGCATACAATTTCTTCTTTGCTTTATACTCACCCCTATAATGTCTGCAGTGATGACTGAAAATACAGCTTGCGAGGTCTTCTCAATAATCATATAAAAATATCCAATAACAAAGTACAACCATCCAGTTTTATCCAATTTCAATATTTTGAAAAATAAAACTGGAAGCACAATTTTATTCTAAAATAAAGAGATTGCATCAGGATACATACAATACATTAATAAAGGGAAATGAGGAACATATATATTCTTTATAATGTGGGGAAATGAGGGATATGTATATATATGTTATAATGTGCTCCTTATCTCATATTCCATGTTGGAAAACCTCAGTGTACCTGGTTTTTAAAAACCATACTAATTAACTGCAGAAATTCTTACTATTACCCAGTATCCAGTACTAATACCATAAAAGAAGAAGGCAAAAGATCAGTGAATGCTATATAAATATCTCACTACTTCCAATAATAACAGTTTTTGCCTTTCCCTGAAAGGACTGTCACAAATCCTACTTACCCTTCATGGGACTACCCAGAAAAAGAAGTTGAAAATGTAAACCACCTCTTGCATTTGATGGTATTGAATGTTAAAGGAACAGTTCTTTACGTGTTGCTGAATATGATCTCTCCCAAGTTTAAGTCCTTAGAGAGCTTGATAATTATATCTTAATTTTCAGGAATCTATTTGCTAACACAGACATTTTAAACAATACATATCAAAACATTAGACAAAAATAGTTATTATTCTCTACTGATGGTGTGTTATTTGAGTTGTATGACTAATTACATGGGTTTGGTTTTGTTCTATAATTAAATGAATTAACTTGCTACTTAGGTTATTGCCACACACAAGTAATTTTGTTTCATAATATTACTCAAACTATTTTAAATGTTGCAACACACAATTAATTTTGGCTTCAGAGGAAAAGACGTTTCCACAGAACTCTTGTGGGATGTTATCAATGTATGAGTCCTTAACCAGACATATAGGATGCCTTTGCACATTTTGTTCAAAAATTACTCTCTCTCAAGTGGGACTGTGTTCCTTTCTTATCCTGTTCCTTTCTTATCCCATTCGATATGGAAAGAACACATACGTAAGAATATAGAGATACTCACAAGCTGAACAGATTTTATATTAAGTTCATGATGATGTATTCTGAACCTTTTATTGCATTTCTGAATAGATTGTGGGTTTTGTCCAGTCAGTGTTGATTCCTTCTGTGCTTCCCCTGAGACAGATGGTGTATTACCCTCTTCCTGTAACTGATCACCAATTCCTGATGCCTGAAGGGAAACACAGTATGATGCTAGAAGTTGTTTACAGACATCCCAAGGGACCTTGACTGACTTGAGAAGTGAGTCCATGCAAACCTCATGAAATTAAACAAGGCCAAATTCAAGGTCCTGCACCTGCACTGAGGTAATCCAGCACAAATCAGGACTGACCAGAGAATGGACTGAGAGCAGCCTTTTGGAGAAGGACTTGTGAGTGTTGGTTGATGAGAAACTTAACATGATCCAGCAATGTGTGCTTGCAGCCCAGAAAGCCAAACATGTGCTGGGCTGCATCACAAGAAGCATGTCCAGCAGGTTGAGGGAGGTGATTTTCCCCCTTTACTCCATTCTTTTGAGACCCCACCTGAAGTACTGCATCCAGCTCTGGGGCCCCAGAGAAGGATGCAGACCTGTTGGTGGGCGTCCAGAGGAGAGCCATGAAGATGATCAGAGGGCTGGAGCACCTCTCCTATGAAGACAGACTGAGAGAGTTGGGTCTGTTAAGCCTGGAGAAGAGAAGGCTCCAGGAAGACCTTACTTCAGCCTCCAGTACCTAAAGGAGGTACAAGAAAGATGGGGAGGGACTTTTTATTAGGGAAAGTAGTGACGGGATAAAAGGTAACAGTTTTAAATGGAAAGAAGGTGTATTTAGATACTAGGAAGACAATCTGTGTGGGAGGTGAGGCACTGAAACGTGTTGTCCAAGGAAGTTGTGGATGCCCCATGCCTGGAAATGTTCAAGGCCAGGTTGGATGGGGCTTTGGATAACCTGGTCTAGTGAAAGGTTTCCATGCCCATGGCAGGGCGGTTGGAAATAGATGATCTTTGAGGTCTCTTCAAACTCGAACTGTTCTTTGATTATATGATTCTATCTTATCCTGTACTTTCAAATGATAATCAATTCTGGATAAAAGCTATGAGTCCTGTCAGGTAGAAGGAAGATTGATAAGAACTGAGTAATTTTACAAAGCCCAATAAATTACTGAGTTTCATTAAGTCTTCTCTACATTCAGTGAAAAACTTGCCATTACACTAACACTCATAAGGGGCATGTGTGTGTGTATAGTTGAGTGTGTGTGTGTGTGTGTGTGTTTTAGCTGCAGGGGTTTTTTTTAAATTTATTAAATTGTTCTAAAAGATACAGGAGAATTAAGTAAGTTAACTGAAGAGACCCACCAGAAAGTGTCTTTAAAATGCAAAAATTGAATAAAAGAACCTTAAAGTAAAAGTGAATCAGAAAGCCAGTGAGAGGGACTTTCAATGTGTGCAGGAAGCCAAGTGGAGTAGGTATAAAACTTCCAGTTGTTTCAAAGTTAAGGCCTGAGAGAAACTGCTTGAGAAATTCAGGAGAGACTGTGGGAGATAATACAAATATTCAAGGTAAAGCATGCCTGGATAAAAGAACTTCAGGAGTCTGAGTCACTAAGAGGCTGCTGATTTGCAAAAGTACTTGCATAAAAGAGTTTGAGTTTTCACAATGAGGGTGGGAGGCACTGGAGCAGATGACTTGAGGGTGTGGAGTCTTGTATCTTTGGAGGTGTTCCAAACCCAATAGGATACAACCCCGAGCACCCTGCACTGACCTCAGAGTCCATCCTAGCAGGGATTGGACTAGGTAGTTACCTGCAATCTGAGTGATTTTTATAATCCTATGATTTTGAAAAGTAGTTTGAGAAACAATGAGCTCCAGAACATTTTTGCCACAACACATATACCTTCTCATAGACTTTATTTTTAATGTCATACTTTTAAATAAAGTTTTTTTGCTCAGAATTCCTGTAATTCACAACTTTGAATTAAACTTGAACATTTTACTTGATAGGAATTTCTATTAATCTGAAGTTTAGCACTCTTTGGGGAAGCTTTTTTCTACTGGAATTTTTTCACAGAGAAAACACTGCAAAGCTGGAAGTACCTTTTGGAGCAATTCATTCCAGTTAGATCAATAGTACACAGTATGGTAGACTGAAAAATTCACTATGTCTGAAATTATATTAAAAATTTAAAATCACATCAAAATGTAGAAGAAAATCAAGTTAAGGTCCTTCATTATAAAAAGCAGAATGCCCCATTCACATAAACAATATACAGAGGTTGGTACACCCTGCAGGAAAAAGTGGTCTACTCTACACTGGATGCAAACCTTCTATGGAGGAACATGCTTAGCAGATCTGGGAAAAGAAAAGTTAGGCAAGAGGAGGACAAATAAATACTTGGCACACAACAGCTTAGCTTTATCTTGCATCATGCAAGACAGGGATAGTCTAGTCTGAGCAAGTCTTTCTGGCATACTCTGCCAAAAATGTCAACAGGAAGATTCATCTCACCATATGACATATTTAAAAGCCATATGGGGGAGGTGATAGGCTAAGTAACTTGTTTAAACTAGCTGTATATGTTTTATATTGCAGCACTTAGTTGGGAATCCCACCAAATATGTCTCAATAAGCAGCTCTCTGTCCTCCTGCCTCTGGGAATCACTTGACAGGTCATGGGTTGGGAGAAAGGTCCCCATGTGTGACAACTATCATAGTGTCAGAGAGTACTGTGAATTATCAGGAGTCAGAACTAGTGGACAAGGAGTCTAGCTCTTCCTGAAATTAGTGGCAAGGAGGTGTCCAAGTAAATATTAGGGACTAAAAGATTGTTGATGATGAGAAGGTAGATTAGGTGCTTCTTCTGGGACAGAATAGCACATGCCAGAAAAATGTTTTCTGTAGATATTATTGATAGAAAAACCATGATCACGGCTGCAAATGGTTTTGCAATGGTAGGAATTTGTCTTCATCCAGAGCAGAAGTATAGAGGCATAATAAGAGAAAGAAACAGGGGTGGGGAAAAACCCCAACAAATATGATTGATTCAGACTGAGGAATAGGCGAAACTGTTTTGTGAATGGTTTGTAGACTTGCTTAGAGCGGACAACAAGGAATACAGAATTAGCTACTATCTTCAGTTTGTGTGGTTTATAAATTATGTCTAGACAGCAGCAACAGCTGCTCTTGAAGGCTCCCTCGAGTTTTTTTTCATAACTTTGCTGGGTGTTAATAAAAGCATAGCCCACGTGCTTGGGAATATTTAACTCTTAGCACAACCTGAGCTCTCCAGTGCTCTGAAGACTAAGGCTTGTTTGGGGAAGTCTGCTACTGTTCAGTCCTAATCCTTTAGCACATTAACTGAATTCCATGGGCATTTACAAAAGCACTTCGACACTGATCAATACTGACCTTGTCTGTTTGTGCCTTCACAACTGATTCACTCTCACTGTCCAAAGCTGATGTTACCTCATCAATCAGAAGCATTTTAGGATTGTGAAATGTATAAAAATTGGAAAGTATCAAAGAAAACCAAGGCATATGATGCATAAACCAAAAAAGAAAGCAATACTCATAGAAATGTTGGCTGAAATAGGCTGTTTGATAGCAACGTGTTTGACGTCTTCTGTTTTTCTGGTATCTGAAAGGAAAAAAACCCAAATACAAAAAACCCCAAGAACATACTGGAAATTACCTTTTCTTTCATTGTGCATATGCATACATTTCCCATGAAAAATATTGAAGATGTATAAAATATTTTTGTACACAGTAATCCAAGTCCAAGAAAGATCTTGCTAAGAGTAGAAGAAAATGTAATGTCTGCCTTTCATCTTGTGATATACTGAGCAATTTTATGTTAATGTAATTACAGATGAGCATACACAGAAAAGGTCTGCAACAATGTTTTTTCATTTCGTGGTTCTTAGAAATCAAAAAGCACTGAGATGATAATTGCACCAAGGATGGCTTTGAAACTCTAGTTCAGCCTCAACTTTCAGTACAAAAAACTCCACAAAAGTGCATGGTGCAAAAAGCAGGGTGGCCAAAATAAATTAAAGTACTTTAATTACCACATCAAATCTAAAATGGAAAATGGTAAGGAAGGAATGTGCTTTTCATCGTGATCATGAACTCTTTATTCCAGAGTATTGAATAAACTGGCAAATATAACAATGGTTCAGTAACAAAGAGTTTTAGTGATTATTTCAAACTGTGGATAGAGCCACAGGACTGAAGAGTTATAACAGAAACAGTAACCTGAGAAATTGCAAAATTTTATCTTGACAAAAACAGCACAGGAAGCTTACAAACAAACCCTGAAGAAAATAATAAAATCTGAAATAAATGGTAGTAAATTTAATAATAAAAAAAATACACTATATCATGAGCTAAGCTATGAAAGTGGAGAATTAACCCAATTACTTTTCTTTAGTGCTGTTTTTTCTAGAGAGGCTAGACCCAGTAAAGCTAATTCATTGGGATTTCATTAATGCCAACTAATACCAATTTATCCTAAAGCCAAGAGATACATTATTAAACACTAGTTGTGAAGTAATAAAAGAACAGTAAGGTAAAAAAGAGTTTGAAGGAAGACAGCAGTGTTCGGCTGGGAGATGTACCCAAGGGAGTTGACAACTTTAATTCTTCAGTCAATCTGGGAATTTATTGTTTTTACTGAAATTACTGACTTGGGCACGCGAACAATACTGATGATAATGAAATTTTCTAGATACAAAACTGAGAGGATCACTACAGAGAACTAGTTAGAGGACCAGGACAAAGGAATATCAGAATATCTTACAGAATTAGATACATAATACTGGGCTGTACTAGTAAGAGAAGCAGATGAACCATAATTATGTGAAATACAATATGACAAAATTAAAGAAAAATATGACCAGTGAAATGGCAAACTTATACTGTATGAGAAAACTAAAATAACTTAATTTGTTTGGTCTAGCAAAACATCATCTGAGAGAGTCTATGATTTATTTCTATAAAAAGCACAGGAAAGTAAACTTACAGGAGGAAATTACTAAATCAAAGGCTTAGTGCTGAAACAGGAAGAAATTGATATAAAGGAACTGTGTATGCATTTTGTTGGAAGGAGATGATCAATCTTCAAACAAACGGAATATCCTTCCTGGAACAGTAGAGTTAAAAAGCCCACCTGGTTTTAGGATGAAGGAGGGGGATTAAATAATACATTGTTTTTCTACAATAACAGTATCTGGTCTCAGTAACAGGGAAGGTCCTTCCCACTTCTGAGCCATGAGGAAATATCTACATAACATTTAGTGCACACAAGGCAGGAACTGGCTGACAAACAGTGCCTTGAAGGTGAGTAGGAAAAGGATGATGAGAGCTATGACGGTAGTGAAGAGCACTGTGTGACCAAAGAAAGATGCTGTGGTGAACTGGAAGGCCAGGTGGAGATACNATTTATTGTTTTTACTGAAATTACTGACTTGGGCACGCGAACAATACTGATGATAATGAAATTTTCTAGATACTAGAGAGGATCATTACAGAGAACTAGTATGTGTTTCTGTGGGTGACACAATTGTTATTGAATTTTGAGTTGAAAAACTCCTGCTAGGTTTTGTGGTCATGCTGGTTATATTTATACATTATTTATAATATAAGTGTTTATTTATAATATAATTTATGTTATTATACAATATATAATTGTATAATATATTATATTTTAAT
>VYXB01009880.1:191773-214513 GCA_013397135.1 Pachyramphus minor | reverse complement strand
TAATATTATCAGACAGTTTTAGAAACATGGGAAATTAAATATGTATTTGGAGAGAGTATATTTGAATAGTCTTCATTGTCTTGTGGATTCCACAAAATGAAGGAGATTTTGTTTCCTTGCAGAAGCATTTCCATGTACACTAGTTNCGAAGTCTGGCCATTATAAATATATAGACACAGAGAAAGAGGAATGATGTAATATTATCAGACAGTTTTAGAAACATGGGAAATTAAATATGTATTTGGAGAGAGTATATTTGAATAGTCTTCATTGTCTTGTGGATTCCACAAAATGAAGGAGATTTTGTTTCCTTGCAGAAGCATTTCCATGTACACTAGTTTGTACCAAAAAGAAAGAAAAAAATCACCGTGAACAGTTCAAATTAAAAACAATAATCCCAGACAAAAGGCTGCCATGGCAATCACAGGATCACACGAACATAACTTTGGTCCTTGTGCTTTTTATTCAGCAAAAAGTCATTGGACCTCGTCTATCCTGCTTTGCAGATCTAGATTTTCTGTTAGTGTAAGGTTGGAAAAGGAATAACAAAATTTTGTCAAATACATACGTGACACCCAGACTTATTTGGCACAGCTGTGTTCTGACTAAAACCTTGAATTACCAAAGTATATAACATATTCCCATTGGGCTTTTGGGTAAAGTCTAGAGAAAAAACATGGGGATGATCTGTCTCCCTGCAGAACTGGGAATGAAGTCGGACTTCTGAGCTATAGGTATTTGTTCACATGTTGCTAGCTTATCTCTGACCAACTTTCTATCGTGTACTATCTGTACAACTTTCTATCTGTACTCACCAGTATCATAAACTTTTCTGTGAGGCTACATGCCTAGGCAGCAAAAATAAAGAAAGAACCATTCACAACAAGAATAATGTAGAGGAAGGACAACAGCTGAGAAAAACAGTTCTTGGAGAAAATAAAATGATCTAGGATATCTGTTACTTCCTGAAAGCTCTCACAAGTTTATCCACCATGCTGCATGTCTTCTAGCATGAAGGAATCCTGTGGCATTCAGGATCACAGGAATGTTAAGTTGTATCACACTGGAAGCCCATTTGGTCCACTGTCCTGTGAACAGTGATCAAAGCCACACACTTCAAAGGAAGGTGCAATGAAGTATGAACAAGACACTTATGGAAATATACAGCTTTTGATTCTTCTTTCTTATTCCAGACAACCAGTGAATGGCTTGTGCTTTGTAGCTAGGGAATTTCTGCCTCCTCTAACTTTAAAATTGTTTTAGTATCATTGTGTACCTTCTTTTCACGTAAAAAAGCTTCCTATTTCATTTCAGTGGAATTGAGATTAAGTGTAATCTCATTGCATAAATTTCTCCCCATTTTATCAATCTTGTGCGATTAACTTTCCATATTCATATTCATATGGATAAAATACTCTTTTTGGTAGTCCAGTAGCCTTTGAAAGATTTAGGTGAACAAGTTATAACAATCTGTTCAAAGAATTTCATCCCCTTTGCCCTTTGCAATGCAAAAGCTTCAAAGGTCAGTTCAGATAGACTTCGCACACTGCAGAGGCGTTCATGATGCAAACTCATGGATACATATCTCATGGGAGCATATGAGCAGCTTTTAAGATATATTTGCTGTTTATGTATGTTTATTCCTTAATAATTGAGCAAGATGATGAAAACTCTGGTGGAGAATGTTGTTGCTAGAAATGGGTCATCAGTATCTTGAGAGAGGCAGAAAGCATTTTGACAGACTTGATACAGTAGGGTAATTCTTTCCCTTTCTCCAGTTATTCCAAGGATAACAAGCTGTGTTGAATTTCTTGAAGAAGGAAATAAAGTTTTTCCGCTTTGGGCACGCAAGCTCTACTAAATATTTTGAAGGAAATTGTTTCTTCCTTCTGTGCTTGCACTGCAAGTAAGGATAAAAAAAGAAGAAATACTTCCCTGTCAAAACCTTCAGACCACCTTTCTGGAATGCTCATATTTGATGGCAAAAATGCAAAAGAGTCTAAGTACTAAATACACCTGATTTAAAAATCGTTCTCAGTTTCAAGTGTGTGGATGACATTGACTGGCATATGGTGTTTTCCTTAGTGCGGATAAGACCAAATAGTGTCTTGACTAGTGCACCACTGGAATGTTGATTTTTGTGTGGGATAAGGTTTGCTAGGGGTTTGTAAATTTTTTAAAGGGAAAAATTTGTAATCTGACAGTGATTACTCATTTTTTTTTATGTTTGGGGCTTGAAAAAGAGCTATATTCACTCCTTTGAGTTAAGCAGATGTTTCAAGTGTGAACTAGCACACAAATGAAAATGGAAGCAGTCAGATTTTGTACTGGGGTATTTACCATAAAAATAATAACACAGGGAATTGGAAAGCCACTGAAATACAAGACTGTGATCTAGTATAGGTCCACACATCATAATGCATTATCAAGCAGTTATTTCTCCCAGTTAATCATTAAATGCACTCCTACATTCTTAAAAACTAATGTGAGGAACACTTTTTGGACAGAGAAGAAAAGTACACACAATGGATATGTCCGTAAGAAACGTAAACCAACAAAATAACAACCCTCTGTTCTGTATAGCTCTATATATTTTTACAACTAGGTTGTTTCATTAATGATTCCAGAGCATTAGTATGTATTGTGTTATTCTGTACAGCTTGTTGTACAGAAACAATTCAATAAATGAAAAGTCTGAATTCTAAGTATTATTATTATTATTATTTTTGTTCAGCTTTCCTTTGTGGTGCAAAATTCTTTTGATTGCTTCAGACCTACAACAATCCCCTGTTGTTTATCATAAATAACAAGTTGTTTTATTTCTCTAGGCTTGCAAGTTTCATTTTCTTCTGTTGCTATAATTTCTATTCATTTTTAATATGAACACATTTTCCTACAGAAGTAGTTTTGTGTCTAACTGTACCTTGTGATTTTTTGGCTGTGAAAAGTATTCTAGTTGATGAGAAAAAGGTGAAAATCATACCACCTCCTCACCAGAGTGAACTGAACTTTCTAAGGATATATTTTTCCCCTTTTTGAAAGGGAATAGGTAATGGCTTCAATTCTGACTGCCCACTTGCTAGACATATTTTTATATCAAATTCAGAAACAAGTTAGTTGTGGTGCCATTAACTTTCTGATAGAAATTTTATTTTGTAAACTTAATCCAGTAGTGTCAATAACAATATAGCCTTTGTACAAAAAGCACTACTTAAAACAGCAATATTGGTGTTGATTTTACCACAATCACCAGTTTTGCAAAATCTTTGAAAACTGTACAGTCTTTTGCTGAACTGATCTCTTCTATAATAGGTGAGGAGATGGAATGATGACCTCCATGATAAATGATCTCATATTTTTATCTATCTTTCTTCCCTACTGAGAACTTTGCATATTCTCCATAGTTAAAGTTGAATAACAGAGCTGTCTGACACCAATACTGTAATTTTTGACTGTGCTCTTTTAGTCACTTACCCCCCCACCCCCTCCAATCAGAGCCCTCTAGAGCCCATAGTCAAGGATTCACTGGTTTTATGAAATCAGACAGACCGGATCATGCTGCTCATCTGTTCTCTCTGCCATTCTCACTAACACAAGAGACTACACGTGATTTACTTCAATGAACTCTGATTCCCACAGTTTCCCAGTGTCCCCCCCTGAAACCCTTAACAAAGATGTGATCAATCATTTTGGTCTTCATTCAACTGGAAAAATGTGCTAAGAGGTACTATAAGATGACCAGAGCTTGTATTTCTGCCTAACAGACTGATAATTTTGTATAACCAATTTATACAGTTTTTCTAACTGTACAGGAAAAGGAGCTACAGCTAATAGCATGCCTCTGGTAAGAGTCTATTGACATTTTAACTGCTGAAGATCCATTTTAAACCTGCAGAATCTAAACATATTGGGGGCAGGGGATCTGAACTGTTACATCTGCCATTTCTCGTGGTTGAGAATCCCTCTCCCACAACAACAGGGGCAGCCTTCACATTCAGTGAGGGTGAATTCACAGGCTATATATTTAATTTTCTAACTCTCTGCAATGCATGTCTAAGATGCATCTTTCTCACTGACTCCATCACTCACAACTCACCTTAACTTTTATCTGGAGAATTACATTTTTTTTCCTTTCGAGCACTGGTGACTACTATTGTTTCCTGCTTATACCCATTGAAAATACAACATCAAATTTCTGAGCTCATGGAATCGTTGCCTTAGGTCCTTCTACTGGGTTTCCTTTCCACATCACACTGAACAATATATTTCTCATCTTCTTGACTTAGCTTATCAGTCATGATGTTGTTTCTGTTGGAGCCTCTGGCAGACATTCACCATCTGCTGGTTAAAGTTCAGATGCAATATCAGTGGTGCCCTTCTCTTCTGGGAGATGACCCTCACCAACAATTCTAAAAGCCACTTTATTATCTTCTTTCAGATCTTTAAATCTCTCCATCAGACTGCTTGGGATCTAATGAGAACTTTGTCCTACTTAAGTAGATTTGTTCACCTGAACTAGTTTTCTGTTATCTTCAGTGGAAAACAATACACTTTCTATGGCGTAACTCATCTGACTTATGTTAGGCATTTACTATGGGGTGATATGAGTCTCACTTCATAAGTGATTATTTCTGATTATATTGATTATAGTGATTGCCAGGGGAACGCGGTAAAACCAGCTCAGATGCAAAGAGTTTTACAGCTATTCCAACTAACCTACCTAGTTATCTAACAATGAGTGGATATAGACTATATCTGTACTATACCGATTGAAATGCTCAAATTCAGGTGCTTACAGTGTAGGTGTCTACATGTGATGTACGTCTCCATTATATCAATGGAAATCTAGCTGGTACATGTGATGGAACGTGGAGAACAATTTAGCTGAGCAGGATCCAAATCCTTCCCCAAAACTCTGGCATATTTTGCTGCAGAAAACTCTGGTCATCTAATCGGTAAGTTACTGGCCTATACTTTGCTTCATATGGCAACCAACGAACCTACCATGATTACCTCAGTTAATTCTAATGTTGGACCTGCAGAGTCAGTTAATGGAACTGCTTCTATTGAATAATCAGTTATTTCTTTGATCTTGATGGATTTGGATTATTTACAGTACAAAAAATATGAAAAGTATGAGCTTTAATGCATATGGAGTACTTGTAGAGACTCGTAAGGGCTCTTTGCAGTGGGAACACCTTTCTGGGAGTAACATCCCAGAGAGATCTTATGAACTTGAATTTAAACTGACTTGTTCTGTAAGAAGGAAAAAATATTCATTAAATTGAATGGCGCACCACTTTCACTCTTGTCTGAAGTTAAACAGACAAACTTTGTGCTAAGAAAAACATATTAAATCCTAATACTAGTTAATCCAACTCCCCCTGTTGCACACAAAAGAAATGTTGTTGCCACCCATGCTTCTGCTCCCTATTTTATAAAGGATCTCCTCTCTTAAAGCAAGAGACATTCTTATCCTCTTGTCCTTGATTCTCCTGCTTACATCTGGCATGACCTCCTATAAGTTCCAGCGTGTAAATCTAGATAATAACATCCAAAAAGGAATCATTTAGAGAGAAATACACCAAATATTTTTTCCTTTGGACAAATAATACCTTTCAAGGAAATTGTGGAGAAGTTACACCCTTTTTCTTGTATCATGTGTGATAAAGTCATAACTTCATTTATTTTTCCCAAACAAGCGTGACACCCACCCATGAACTTAAAAACTACAGTCCTTGAACTGTGTTACTTTCCTAAACTTTTCCCAGCTTCTTTAAGTAGGCTATATTTTTTTTTCCCATTCTGCTAGATTTTGGGGACCATCATGGACATTCTTTTGATGAAAACAGACTGGGTATTTTGGTCCCTGGGCTTCTCTGTTTCAGTCTTTGGAGGAGGAGCTTTCACAACAGAAAACTCACCTTTTTTAAAGCAGAAAGTATCCACTTGACCACTTCATCTTCTTTCATGGTGGGGTGGGGGAGGCGTTGGCTGTGGACCACAGTGTACCTCTGTGCTTAGCAGTCAACCTCTGCTTTATCAGCACTAATACTGTTATTCTGGAAAATCAAAAGGGAAGGAGTTTGAAAAGTTATCCCAATACCTTTACAATGGGTCTTCTGTAACCCAAAAAGTAGCATGTACACACCAGAGGACAGTAGGGATACTGTATGCTTTACTACAGCTGGTGAGACATATTCTGCCTGTAAGAATTTTGGTGGATTTAGCAGCCATCCAGAATTATGTAATTCCTCAGAAATGTGAGGTTAAGAATAGCCAAATAGAAGAATAGGGTAGTAGGTTACAAACAGCATGTTTAAAGCTCGACTTTAGCTGACATTATACATCTTTGCCCTTTTACTACATACTGCTCACAAGGCCTCAATAATATTTAGGTATATAGTGTAGATATCACACAAAACTTCTGCTGCATAGGCACACACAAACACTACCCCTTGCCCCTACTCCACCCATACAGATATGTACAAAGGTAATATCATAGTTGTTCATATCTTACAAAAATCGTAAATGGAAGTCTGCGTAATAGAAAAAACCTGTGTCCGTACTAGTTGATAGTTAAAGCTAGCTTTACTTGGATGTTTTCAATTTACTCTGAATTATGGGGTATCAGACATGATTTGCTTTATTTTGGGTCTGTTCTAGCTCCTATGAAATCAATGGAAAAAGTCCTACTAAATTAGGTGTTCACAGGAAGAGGAAGTTGCATAATGACATATATATACATTCTACGTTGTAAGATGTCACATATATTCTCTGCTCATCACTTAAAGCAATTTTCTTCACAAATCTGAAGAAATTCCTCCTCATAAGTTAAAAATGAAACTGATGTAAATTGTACTTTTCTGAAGACAAAATGAGAAGTTAAAGAGAACCCACCTTACAGGGGTGCATGTGTGCATGCATGTATGTGCATTTGTCTGCATGTTTGATCATATTTTTAAAAGAAATTTAATTTATGCCTCCTTTATCTCAGTAGGCTGTCTGGCGTGGGATGAAAACATTGTCATATGCATGTAAGCTATGGGGAAAATGCACCCAACTGGCCTGTGTTTTCTCATCTGTTACAGATTTAAGATCTTCAGCTCCACACATTTCAAATTTCTCAAAAGCTGAAAACCAAAGAGCAAGAACCATGCACAGGAGAAAATCTCCTTTTATCACACTGGGATTATTTTTCTATCCCAGGTGCTAGGGCCTGGGCTTTCTCTTAGTCTAATTGATAACCGTCGGGCTCCTCCCCTTAACCCACTGACTTTTGTGCATTCTCTTCCCGGGCAACTACTGTTTCACTGTTCTACCTCATTCACTTATGGTTGACCTGGAGCTCCTGGGTTAAGCTTCCCCACTGGTATTCAACCTCAGACCTTATTATTGTTCTACTCATCTGACCTCTGATACACTAAATTCTAACAAGGTGATCTGAAAAAAATCACTCATTTTTTCTGTGTGGTTTCATGGCTCGTCTTTTTACCGCTCTTGGCTGATGTTCTTTTCTCCACTTCAGACCACCAAGTGCTCTGCTTTAGTTTGTCAATTTATAGTGCTGTCATGGTTTCAAATGCTGTGACCATTGTGTAGAATATACTCTCCTGACCTCTGAAGCAACTTTCTGTATTTCGATTGTTAACTCATTAGAGTTTGGAAGAACAGCTGAAAAGAGAATGGCCTTTTTCCCACAATTACTTCCAATGAGATGCTTGAAGCGTCATCACAGTCCAGGATTAAGAGAAATCAAGAGGATGGTGCTAGAAATGAGCCCCAGTTATTTTGCATTCTTGCCTAAAGGAAACAAACAAAACCCCTCAATCCCAAACAATACTGATGTTGTCTTCACCAGTTTCTAAATGACAAAAGTAGTCTATGGTTTTGCCATTTAAAATATTTTAACATGGTTTAGCACTTAGCAGTTATAAACAATAACCTCTACTTACATGTGCACAATTAAAAAAGAAAAAAAAAATCTATCTCTTCTCCAACATCACAGATGTTTAGATCTACCACAGATTTTGATATCAACAGAATGGGAACTATGTTGAGCTTTCACAAAATATTTAATTTTGAGCAGCGACTTGGTGCAACATTCTTCCAGATAGCACTAATCATGGCTGCACAATTTTCGGATAACATGAAATACTTGAATGCATTCTTAATTTTTTTTAGGAGAATCATAGTAACAACCTCTGGTATTCTTGGAGGTCTCATCACAGAATCACAGAATATACTGTGTTGGAAGGGACTCACAAGGATCATCAAGTCCAACTTCTGGCCCTGCATAGGACAGCCTTGAGTCACACCAAGTACCTGACAGTATTGTCCAAATGTTTCTTGAACTTTGTCAGGCTTGGTGTTGTGACCACTTCCCTGGGGAGCCTGTTCCAGTGCTCAACCACCCTCTGGTGAACAATCTTTTTCTAATATCCAGCCTAAATCTTCCCTGACACAACATCAGACCGTTCCCTCAGGTCTTGTCACTGGTCACCACAGAGAAGAGATCAGTGCCTGCCCCTCCTCTTCCCCTCACAGGAAAGTTGTAAACTGTAATGACGTCTCCAGTCAGTCTCCTCTTGTCCAGGATGAACAGACCAAGTGCCCTCAGCCGCTCCTCCTACAATTTCTCCTCAAGGTCCTTCACCTTCACCTTCTTTGTTGTCCCTCTTCAGACACTCTCTAATAACTTAATGTCTTTCTTATATTGTGGTGCCCAAAACTGCTGCAATATTCCAGGTGAGGTCACACCAGTGCAGAGCAGAGTAGGACAATCCCCTCCCTTGACTGGCTGGTGATGCTGCTCCTGATGCCCCCCAGAACAGGGTTGGGCCTCCTGGCTGACAGGGCACTGCTGACTCGTATTCAACTTGCCGTTGACCAGGAGCCCCAGGTCCCTTTCTGTGGTACTGCTTTCCAACATCTCATTTCCCAGTCTGTCTGTACATCCAGGTTTGCACCATTTCAAGTGCAGAATCGGACACTTTCCCTTGTTGAACTTCATATGGTTGGTGATTGCCCAGGTCTCTCTGCAGGGCCTCCACTGCCTTCAAGGGAGTCAACAGCTCCTCCCATTTTTGTATCATCTGCAAACTTGCTTAGTATTCCTTCCAGTCCTGCATCCAAGTAATTTATGAAGATGTTGAAGAGCACAGGGCCTAAAATGGAGCCCTGTGGAACCCCACTAGTGACAGGTCACCAGTCTGATGTTTCCCCATTCACTGTTTCCCTTTGTGCTTGATCCTTGAGCCAATTGCTCACCCACCACATGATGTGTTTATCCAGCTGTGTGCTGGACACTTAGTCCAGAAGGATCCTGTGAGAGACAGCATTGAAAGCTTTACTGAAATCCATAAAGATGACATCAACTGGCTTCCCTTGATCAACTAGGTGGGTTACTTTGTTACAAAGTGTTTCAGAGTACTTTTCAAACACTAATTTAAAATTCACGATTTCCAAGAGAACAAGGCTGACATGGGTGTATCTCTACTGATTTCAATTAGCTTGATATAGAAATGACCTTTTTCCCTCGATACTGTAATACCCTTTTTACAGATGGGTAAATAGAGTTATTGGATAGCAAGTACCTAATCCAAAAAGCACAGATTAGGTCAGTACAGGCAACGAAATTCTTATATGTGCTTTTCAGCCCTCTAAATTACTTGCTAATTCTTTCATCATGCTTGGTGATTTAACGTTTAACAGTTTTGTTCAGCTTAAGTCCACCTCCTTCAAAAGACTCTTGTACACTGTGTGTCTAAACAATATCAGCATGAGTTTTAAATAATTAAAAAACTAGAAGTTCGTGACTATTTTAACAGAATCGAAATGACAGCATAAAGTGAAAGGAATATAATAATTGTAGAGTTAATACTGCCTTAAAACTGTGGATGCATTTGATTGCCTATGTCAAACACCATTAGACTTTTTACTTTAATAAAACAGTAAAGCCAATACTATATAACAGCTTAAATCAATTTCCCCAGAATGATATTACAGCTGCCAGGTCTTCCAAAGTTGTAGAATATTTCTTTTCTGAAGAGGTAAGGAACCCTCAAATCTCATTGTTCTATTTAAAAAATATATTTGCATGGATGATAAAGGGATATCAGAAAGCAAGTTATGTTAGTGTTTGTACAAGCAATTGCAAAAAAGAAAAAAGATGGCTGATTGTGCTGCTGTGCTTCTTCTGCATCATTGTTTTTAACAGATGGTTTGCTATTACAACTGCCTTTACTTCGACAAGACTTTATAACCCTGGAAGTTTGGTTTTTTTGTTTGTTTGCTTTTTTCCCCCCTTGGTGTTGTAGTGCACAATTCGTATTTTAAAAGTTTGTGTGGGTTACTTTGTCAGTGCTTTGAATCTCAGTTAATTCTAGTCTCTTATGGTGCTGTGATAGTAAATCTGTGCTTGATCTGGACCAAACATATTTTGATTGTAAATAGAAAGTCTTCTTTTATGAGGATGTTCACTTCACAGCTTGAGCAGTGTAATTTTTATACAGGTCTCAGCAATCAATAAAAAAGCCACAGGAGGAATGATTTATCTTGTTGGTTACAGAGACTGTCACAGAGAGAAATTGTAAAAGATCAATTTACACAACCTGGTGTGAGAACGTTATTGATATAACACGGCTGATCAGTTTCTGGTAGTCTATGGGCAGACAGAGAGAGAGCCCTGCCCTCAGATAGGGCCACTCACCAAGATCTTAATAGACTCGCTGGTCCATAAAATGGACATGAAGCCAATGAAGGGCAAGATTCTGCGTGCTCATGGTACACTGACTGGCCTGCAGGAAAATGGATTGGCTCAGCTCCGATTAGTTAGTTAAGCAGTGTCATGCATCCTCCCTTTTTTTTTTGTTGCTTTTTTCTGCTTCTTCTTCCCCCTGCTCCCCCTCCTACTGTGAGAACTGTTCACTTGGAGGCTCACTGCCTTAATTACAAAGGGCCCTTTTAACTACAGGTCACAGGAGTTGGCTCACTTGACAGGAAATAAGGAAACAAGCTACCTTCCTGGAAAAAAAAAAGAAAAAAAAAGAAAATCAAACTTCCACTCCTCAAATTAGTTAAATGAAGCTTATCAGCACTTGTTAGTTGATACTTTGGCAGTCTGTTAATTGCAGCTGGTACGTTAAGTTATGTTATAACCAGCAGGACACATGATCAAAAAATAAATAAATCTACAGATATGCCACATGGTATGTGTTGGTGGAGAAAATAAAGTAAGAACAATGTTGATCTTTCCTGTGAATATCACAGCACAAAAGACATTTATAGGTTATTTTCTTTCTTTTGCCATAGAATTAAATTGCATTCTAACTGAAAGCGTTTGTTTGGATCAGAAAAGAAGTTCTCTCTACAATAAGATTAGAAAGGTTCTCATTGTGTCTCAATAAAAATTGACATTGGCTACTCTGTTGATGTAAGTAGTCTGAACCTATGGATATTATACATACAGCTTTTAACATACTTTTCCTGACACATACTCTCCATTATATTTTTTTATTTACAGACAATAATTTCTTACTGTTATTACTTGAGGGAAAGAAAAGAACATTAGTAGCATTAAGAAACCCCATGACAGTGGTTTCTCCTTTGTAGGAAGTGACTCCACTGTATAATTGCTAGCAAAATAAAGGATCCAAAGGCACATCAAGGGGAAAAAACTGTTTTCATATGTTTAACCTGTTAATTATAGTAATCTACACTACAGTGTAAGTATTGTAACCTGGAATGGGAAGCGGGTGTTAGAAAGAATGAGCTGACTAAGACAAAAATGATTAAATCCACACTTTGAATGGATTTTTGTGTGTAATTTGAGCTACACATTCTTAAGTTGTTTCATTTTTGCATTTCTGTACTCATCGGCACATATCAAAGTGAAAGACTAGCTGAAGTGAGTGTTTTCTTACCTTCATCTGCTGGAGTATTTTAAGTACTTCTCAAAGACTGAAAGATGTGTTCTCCTAGACCCATAATATGTTCTTTAAGATGTGTTTTATGCTTAATATGAAGTAATGTTTTGAAATCCTAGGCATCCCAAAAATATTATTTCTTTTTTGCCTACAGAAAAGCACATATAAAGGCAATGTTACTTTCATACTACTTAATATTCCAGTGCCTATTAGTTATCATTATCTTTTCATAAACCTGAACTAGCCAAAAGGCCTCTCACTGTGCTCATGACATGTCCCCGGGCACAGGAAAATGCGTCACATTCCCCCCCCTCCCCTGGCCCCACCCTTGCACCCTCACCTCTCTTGCTTCAGTTTCTTCAGGTCTGCAAGTCAGACTCTTTATTCTGAAAATGGATGGGGTTCAAGTGCTGTCCTTCTTCCTATGTCTTTCTGTATTCAGAACAGAAACGAGATAAAGGAAAGCGAAGAAACGGAGCTTGTGAATCCCCGGGAGAGGAGTGGGTGAGCAAAGATAATGGTGATAGCCAGATGGGGATGATGACATCTAGAAGAAGCCAGGGCTAGCACAGAAAGAAGGACAGGAGGGAACCTGCTCTTAATATGTTCTCCACATGCTGAAATGACTTGATATTACTTTATATCCACATGTACTAGTAACCCATGAAGCTCACAGATTTTCAGAGTTAGTGGTAGCCTGGTTAAGCTGTGGGTCTTTCTTCTTTCCACTTGTAGAAAAAAGTAGCTCCCACTTCTGTGGATACCCAATGAGGTGCAAGGATGACCACAGTACCTCTTGCCCCGTGTTATTCATCCTTGATTGTGTTCTAAGCCAAATTTGGTAATGAATAGCTCTTTATGCCATGTTTTCAAGTGATGGGTGAGCAGAGGAAGAGTTGCTTTCTTTCTGCAGCTGCCAAAGCACTCACAGCCTCAGGCAGTCAGCAATCAGTAGCTAGCCATGTTCCTCCCCTGCCCTTCTCATAATGAACTTGGGCTCTTCCCAGCACTTAAATGCTGCCCCTCTGTCCAACACACGGATGTTACCTGTCTAGAGCAAGCCTGGGCATGGTGCCACGAGCTGTCTTAAGTATGATGGTCATCTCCCTTTCTGCTGTGATTCCTTTTTTATTTCCCTTCCCTGCTTTCAGGGCTGCTACTAAATGTACACCACGCTCTCTTATTCAGATGCTGAAAATTCCAGTGACTATCCCTCAAATTAGTAGGTCCCTGGAACTGCAGAAAAACGTATTGAGGAAGTCCTTCACCAAGATTTTCCCCGATTCATTGGAGGGGCAGCTGGTAACAACATTCTGTTGTTAAAGCCTTTCTATTATAGAAAATCCCTGTGACCTTTTATTTCGAGAATCTCTCACATTTCTGTTGTTTATAGAAGGTGTTTGATATTCAGCAGGGGAAATCCCCTCGGGCGACAGAAGTGTCTTCTCTTTGTCCCACAAAATTCCATTTAGGATGCAAAGTGACAAAAATTGCCATTACCCTTCTCTTATTTTTATCTCTTGGGAAAACACTGCTAGGCTTCAGGCTGCAGGCCAAGCTTACACTGACACTGCCAACACCAAGAGACACAAAGTGGACCAGGTGAATACAAGAAAATGGAAAGGTAGGTGAAGAAGAGGATAAGTCTGTGATCTTATATTATAAAAAAATTCCAAGTGAGCAATTTTCATTCCAAACCACCGCCTAAAATCCTTAGTTAAAGGGGTAGGAGTAAGGTAATCCAGACCAGGCTTCTTGACACTGTAGACTCAAGATGTTTTTCTCATTCACGCACACACACAAACACACAGCTTTCCTCAGCTAATGTGCATCTGTACAGCTAAAGTTCTTGATAATTCTAGAAACACTATCCTGAACTGCAATGCAGAAGGTTCTAGATTCATGTGTATCTTCTGATGCCAGAAATAAGAAGGAGCATTAAAATAATTCACAGCAGAGTTACCTTCATATTAAATTCCTATGGCTGCAATAGCTAGTACTTGAGAGCTAAGAAACTCCTCTGAACCCTACTTTAGCTTCTTTTACATGAATGTGTTCTGGTGCAAATGTGTGTTACATATGATCATATTACATTTTCTAATTGATTTTGTCTAAATCAATATTCAGGGTAGAGCTGTTCAGGTGACAGGAGAAGGTCAGCACATACAGCTGAAAGGTTGGTACTTTAGTCTTACGTGCTTGATTTTACAGTCCAAGTAATTATTTTCACCTAGCAATTTGTGAACCTGGAGTTCAATATGTTCTTAGAAATAGTATATGCTATCCAATAAAGTCAGTCTTAGGTCATTCCTTTGTTAACAAATTACAAGATTTAAGCATTTCCAAGAACTACCTAGAACCCATGACAGACACACAATCCATATCATTAGTGTAAGCTGTGAATTCAGTCACTCAAGGTGTTGTACACTCTTAATATTTTACTTCTTATGCAGAGGGATCCTGCTCAAGACTTTACAGAAGAATGTTCTGTGCCCTGGAACAAAAACCTAGAATTTGCTTTTTCATCATTTAGCACAGGCATATACTGATCACTGTGCTCAACTATTAATTTTATTCAGGACTCGAAATCATCAGATTTTGGAGAGGAATACACACACACACACACACACACACACACACACACACATCAAGGGGACCACATCCAGCTTCAACCCAAACTTTTCATAATTAAAGTTGTGTGAAAAACAAATTTCTAGTTTAGAGGTATTTTGGGCTTTAGTTTTATAACAATTCAGAGATAAGCAATATTTTGCTTTCAGAATTTTTCACAATATTGGAATTCTGAGATTTTTTTGAACTCTCCTATGGGTTTCTGAAATCAAATATGCTCTCAGGAACTTGGCAGCTGACGGGTAAAGTTGATATGGTTCTCTCTAGCTTCAGCTCACTTCAGAGTAGCAGTGGTTTAAAGACTCATGCACAAACCCTAAAATGTTTTTAACTTAATGTAGAAATCCTTTCTGTTGTGATATAAAGGTCTCTAATATCTATATTTGGAAGAATAGGCTAGCTTCTTCAATACTTTATTATGGTAGCTTTCTAATGAGGTTGCTGCTAGAACAAAAATGCGAACTGAATTTCTAATGTCTAAATGCACTTAGGAGTTCCAGCTAAGATGTTCTTCTGTGGCATGGGGAGGCACTGAGCACTGTGCCAAGCCTTATAGGAACATGCCTCCTCCAACTCACTATTTGTTTCCAGAAGAGAAAGGGCTAAGAAAGTACTGCAAACCCCTGAGCCCCAGCCATGCTGCCACTCAGCAGCATGTGTCAGCACTGTGTTAAACAGATAAACCGGGGCTCTGGTGATTACCCCACCTCTTACTGCCAATTAAAAAGGTACAAAGCTGGAGACACTGGCATGAGGGCAGAGGCTCAGAAGCAACACTGCTTGGAGGATCCCTCAGCCTCTCCATGGCAGAAAGAGGGCAGAAATCAATTTTACTAATTGCAGGGATACCCTGAGATCGCCACTGTATTACCACTGTTGGAAATGTAATGCAGGTAATGTAATCAGCTGAAATGAAGACATTACTACCTTGTGCCACTTATTCATAAGGCACGTATGAATAAAGATGTCTCAGGTGGAACTAAGAACAACCATCAGCAACTGCTGTTCAAATCATCTGGTCTCTTTCTTTCCCCAAACAATTTGTTTTTCTTTGGCAAATGCAGTTTTTCACAGTGGATTTGATTTATGTTGTGTGTGCATCCATGTTTCTGTGTTACTTCTGTTTCATGGCATTGCTGATGAGTTTGGGTGAGATTTACCTATCTGAAGGTAAACTTGGTTTAGGTGTCCAAATTTGGGACAAAATGCATTATACCCCAAAATTGTCTTCTCTCTTCCATCCAGGAGCCAAAGTTAGTGAGGTATAGAAGACTGCATCTGTGTTACCTAAAAAGCAGAGTATTAGTGTCCACCTGAGCGCTACTTAAGGGCTTAAGTTTTACCAGTATCACAAACCATGAGGGTAGTGAAGGTACAGGGTCTTGGGGCTGGTGATTTAACTCCTGGCAGAGAAATTCTGCTGCTAATGCGGACAACTGATGGCATTTTTGTCCTTGTGTTTGCTTGCTTCCAGTTTATCTGTATTTTCTTTTGAAACTACCTTAGCTTTAAATGTCTTTTTTTCATAGAACTTGTTTTGTCACCAATATTTATGTCTTTCTGATTAAAATGTTCTAACCTAGAAAATGTAGGCTATTTGGTTGGATTGTTGGGTTTTGGCTTGTTTTTAATCTGGATGTTTTAAGTTAATTTCTCTTTGGAAGAAGTCTTTTCCCAGCACACTTGGCTGTACATAGCCAGTGTTTACAAGGTGCACTTAAATTGAAATATCAAAGAGAACTGTTGAAATGATGTGCTTGTGAAATGTATGCAATTATCTGCTATTAACTCATCTGGAATCCTGTGATGAGCAAACTATGATTTTCAATGTGTCATTACATTGTTGCATCAATGGGCTGTTCAACAGCTCAATTTAAAAAATACTCAAGAAATAATCATTACAAGAGGTAATCCTTCCAATTTGAATCAAATAAATCTGTTCCAACATTAGGTTGACATGATCATGGATCTCATGAGGTTTCAGTGCTTTGTTTGCACTTGCTTTACAGTGTTTACTGCTGATTTTGTTGTTGCATACTTTATTTTTGATAAGACATCTTGTATTCTGTTTTCTAATTATGTAGAGAAGAATGAGGGATAATGTTACCATTTTCTTGCTTTAAGCTACAATGACATGGTGGTGTTCTTCATGCAGTGTCAAAGTGTTTGTTTTGTTATTAAGGCGTCACAATATTTTTATGCTGCGGATAATTTTGCCACTTCTGGTGTCCGTTCAGCTGGACTTACGCCCTTCTAACACTGAAAAGGTAGACCTGTTTTGTGGTTTTTATTTGCAATCATTTTGTGTTGAAAAGCGTTCTGGAGCTATTATTTTACTGTGGCTTTCTTCTTTTTCTACTCAATAGATAGGTGCTCAGGAAAATTTGTCTTGCAGAAGAAACTATGAAGCATGTCAAATACGTACGTATACTCAAAAATTTCTATTTTTAACAATATCACTTTCTTTCCACTGTTTTTTCACTTTAAAAATGGATTCTGTAAAACGCTTTCCAAATTTCACTATGGTCAAAAATAATTGTAAGATTCACTTCCTCCCTCCTGCCCCCCCTTAACAACATATTTCCATTACCTTGTGACTTGGGACCTTTTGCTAGTGGGCAATCAGTTTGCAGAAGTTTGTACTCATGTTTTAAGTTCCACATAAACTTAAATATATTTCAGTATTCTTGCTTACATAGCGATTTTTCTTCTCATTAATCACTTGTGGTAACTGCAATGTAACTGTAACAATTGTGTTTTGCATATCTTGGCTCCCTCCTCTGTAACTAATGTTTGTGTCCAATTGTTTTGGCCAGAAACTGACTCTATTTCAGTGTATCAGATGATGAAAAGCATGAAGAAGCTCCTAGCAGGTGAATATGTGCTGGTGCATGTCAGTGGGAAGATAATGCTAACAATCGTTAGGGGTGAGGAATTGGCCACCAGTGGTTTGTGTGATGCAGTAGGTGGGAAGAGTCAGCTTACTGAAGTATGAGAAAGGCAGGGAAAAGGGATGCTCTAGCAGTTGTCTGTGAGCTGGAGGTTATGATAAGGTGGGTGGAAGACAGAAAAGGAGAATGGGGGAAATGCTAAAAAAAGAAAAAAAGTGCAAGTGAAGAAAAGTCCAAAGTACAAAAAAGAGCAGAAGTAGAGATAGTATAAGAATTCCTTGTAGAATCAGCGATAGGCAAAGAAAAGACAGAATACACTGGTCATGTATATTTCTAGAAGATCAAGTGCAGCCAGGTGAAAACTGCAGAACAATGTATACTATCAGATGGTATTGAATAGTACACTCCTACAATGAAAACGTCTTTGTGTTGGAGAGTGTGTTGAGCTGTAACACTGTCTGAGGTAAATGATGAAGAGTGGCCCACACTGATCTGGTGTAAATAGAACATTAGCAAGAGGGTAAAGAGTATAAACAGGAATAAGCGACAAAATAAAAAGTAAAAAAAGAAAAGAAAAAAAGAAGAAATTTTCCAATTCAAAATGCTACATCCTTCCAAGACATTCCTGCACAAGGAAAACACCAGGCTGTCACCATTTTAAACACTGGCAATTCCTCAACTATTTCCTGTGTGAACACTGGATGCATAGTAAACACAAATATGCCCGGTTCACTCATCCAAGTGGACCAAGTGACCATGAAGATGTGTGCTGCATGTGTTTATTTGGAAAGCTGGAATAGGGTGCCTGTAAAAACACAGTCTAGCTTTCTGCATGCCATATTTCTTGTCTAAGGTGACAATCCCTCCACAACATAAATTACCAAGGATTGGCCTCCTATTGAGGGTGCTAATGGGGTGTAGGTGCAACTGTTTGAAGAACAGTTCTAACATAATGAAATAATGCAGGTGTTTAAATTACTAAAGTACTCACAGAGGAACTGCAATTGCTAAGAACAGGCAGAGGTACATGAAAACATAATTTGTGACTGCACGAACAAATGCCTGGTAGAGACCCTTTTAATAATTTACTACTGCATCTATGCAATGAAGTGTCTTACATTGAGAACAGCAACCAAGCATGAAACTGCAAAAAGAAGGAACTGGCTACTCAAGAAAGGCTTAGTTGTCTAGGAGGAAAGCTTTGCCTACCAGTTTTTTGCTGAGTCCTCTTCACAGGTTGTGTGCAAGGGAGATTTTTAGGGACTTCTCCAGTTATCAAAAAATTCAGCTGCTCGGTAGTTTCAAAAGTGCCAATATGTACTTCACCATGAAATTCAGGAGCAGAAACTATGCTTGCTGGAGCCATCTATGACCCCAGTGTCTCACTGTGCTCGCAAATATATCCCAGGGAATCATACTTTGGTCCTAACGAAAACAGGGAAGAGAAGTTGAATTGTTTTAGAGCCCGTAAGAAAACACATAGATTTTATCCTCTAGGGTGTTTGTTCTCATTCAGCCCAGGCTATTGGTGAAAGAAGGTTGTTTCTGTTGAATGATGGCCATTCAGTTGTTTATGTGAAGTGAATCTGGTAGTCTCAGATGGATGTATAGGAATGGATATGCACCACAAAGACTGAGGGTGTTACTTCTCAGAGGTAATTCCTATAGGGACAGAGAACTGCAGTAACCTCTGCAAATACGTGCAGGGATGCCTGCAGGTCTGAGGTTCAGAGGGCAGCACAATCTGCCTTGTTGCCTGTGATTATTTGTTTTATGCACAAGTGGTTACTTAAATATTTGACTATGGGGTGTTATTCTGTCTTTTTGTTTTCATAAGCATTAAATATGTTTCTTCTCCCTCGCCCCCATTCATTTTCCTCTTGTGAAACAGCAGTGTGGTGAGGTCAGGTACATTTTGGCAGTCCCAAAAGAATCAGTGCCCTCATTCATAAGCTGTGATTACTGTCCTGGGGAAATGAGACTGACTTATATTTGTGGTCATAAAGATCTTGTAACAGTGACTGAAATAAAGTTTAAGAAATACATTTTAAAAAAAAAGAGTGATAAAGGGTTTTTTATTTTGCTCTTTGCTTTGAAAGCAGTAGAGTGAAATGGCTCCATCTAAAAACAAAAACTGCATAATGATGTTTCTATCTCAAAATAAATCTTCCATTAATAAGGACCATTGGTAGTGTAGTTAGAGAGGTCAAAATTTTCTAACCTCCATGGTCCAAAAAAAAGAAACACAAAAAACCCCTAAAACAACAAGAGAATTTAAAGTTCTTTTTGGAAATAAAAGAGAAGAAGGAGAGGGAGGAAGAGGGGGAGAAACAAAAGAGAAACTCTGTCTTTCAGTTCCAATAGTTCTTGATGTTTAAAATCTCTGAAGTTTTCTTATATGTTATGAAAAGCTACAAATTTATCTTTTGCCATTTTCCCAAGGGAAGCTGACCCAAATCCACCAGCAGCAGTTGAAAAGGTTTTTCCAAGCTTTATCAAATGGCCCCAACAGAGACCAGCTTAAAATTAAAAGCTTCCCCTACCAGAGGGAATATATGTGACTTTAATAACTGAAATGTGTTTTTACTTTCTATTACAGGGGTCAAAAGGTTTCTAAACAAACCAAATTTATCAATTATTTAGAGCTGATTTCTTCTGAAGTGGTATTTCTAAGATATTATTTGGTGGATAAATTCAATGTTCTAAGGCCAGCAGCAGCATTTTATTCATAACAAATTTCTCCTAAACTGAATTTGCTGGGGCAACTTAATTTCCACTATCGTGTTTGCACTGTAGAAATATCAACTGAAGTGTTATAGGGCCTAACTAGTGGGCTTTTCAAAGAGAAATTCCACATAAGCATGCTTATTCAGCACCACCCTGCTTGCCATTTATTGCTTAAGAAATGAACTGGTACATTGTGTCTGCAGTAGAATTTCTTTAGATGCTGAAATACCCTTAAAAACCACAAGGCACCTTTAAAGTCAGGAAACAATATCTTAAACTACATTCTCTCCCTTGTAGCAAAATAAAATAAGATAACTGTCAGAAGTTTTGTTAAAGACATTTTAAAATGAAAGACCCATACACATGCCTGGATAGATGCACACATTTTCTTAGCTTTCTCTAAGGAGTGAGCACTTTATTTAGGTTGTTGCGGAAGGGAATTAACAGCAAATATAGAAAGAGACCATTCTTAATACCTAATAGGGTCCACTGACCATGTAAATACTCTGTTATACATTAGCTAAACATACATTGGGTTTCTGCCCAAAGTCTGCCATGTGGTGCAAGCAGAAGATGTTAGAGAACACTTCATAAATTTATGTGGAGCCCTGTTAAATGAAACCAACCATCCAAGAGCTGACATTCTGCCATCTTTAAAATAGCTGCCTCTCTTGTAATAAAACATTAAGTTTATTTATGCAAGCAAATATAAAGTAGTAGTGCAATAAAGGTGTTATGGAGGGTGGATTTTTTTTTTTTTTTGGTTTGTGGGGTTTGTTAAATTTTTTTGAGAAAGAATCTAACTATTAATAAATAAAAATGTCTTGAATAGGTTCTTATTTATAGTTGAAAAAATTTCCTTCCTGAAAAATCACATTAAGGAAGAGTGAAAGTATCATTTTGTGACCACTTAAAATGGTCCCTTTCTCTTAGCAATACACGTTTTAAGAAATATAATAATAAGAATTATTACCACAAATAAAGAGCAAATAGGTAAAAGCTCTTCCTCTCTCTTCTGCCTTTCTTTACCTTTGGGACAAAAGAATTCTGCTCAAGCATAGGAGACTGGCAAAAACTGTTCAAACTGAACCAAATTTGACCAAGACCTGGCTAGTAAGGTGTTGAAGAGCTGCGGTTGAAGATTGTTGAAGAGACTGACTCTACTTCTATTCTGTTTCTGGCTCAGATTATTACTCAAGTTTTGAGATGGCTTGAGAAAATGAGGTCTTGAGATTTGGTCTGGGGAATCTGTGCCCTGAAAAGGCCAGATTTTAACTTGAATGGAATGCCATGCTGAGATTGAACATGTTTCTGAGTACAAGGTGATTGTAAGCAATGAAATGGGTAACATGTCATTTGAGTCATGGTCAACCAGGAACTGGAAGGATATTATTCTACACCCTGATATCTACATGTCTGCATGACCTTCCGCTGCCCAGAGTTAGAAGGGAGTTGGATTAGCTGTTCATTTTTGGCCCATTACTGATAGTGATTCAAAGCTGTACAATGATGGTTATTCCATAACTTCCATAAAATGAGTTAATGAGAACCAAAATCATCACATTACTCTCAGATTTGTCTTTAATGAGTGTCAGACTTGTTTTCAAGCCTTGTTCTGCGCTGGCTTTTCTTTGCTGGGGTCTTTGTTACCAGAGAAACAAAAAAAAGGAAGCAGCAGCTATGGTTATGAAAATGTAAATGTGATAATGAGGGAAGCCTGGCAGATTCGTTGCTGAAAGGAGCCTTTCAAGGTTTTAGATGGTGGTACAACTTCAGATCACTCCCTGGATATTTCAAACTCCCTTCTGGAGCATAGGGCTAGAAGAATCATTTGCCTTTACTCCTTTAGGGTCATGAATGCCTTAGGAAACCCTAAAGTCAGGATGAAAAAAGTTTTAAATTGTGCACTGGAAGGTGCTCTATGAAGTATTTGGAGGTTTTTTTGAGAGGGGAGGATCTGTAGTAATTTTATTACACTATTTCTAATGTCCCCTGGTGGTCTAGTGGTTAAGGACACGGCACTGTAACTGCCGAGGCCCGGGTTCGATTCCCGGTCGGGGACACTCCCCGGGCAGGTGGAGCCCGTTAGCCCTGTAAGGCAATCCACCTACGTCCTGAGGACCTCGCTGCCACTGTCCAAGCTCGCTTGGCCCCAGCAGACGAACCTCAGGATTAAAGGGTGGGCTCAGTTCTGCGCGCACTGTGTCCCACCTAAAATAAATCCAATGCGCAGGCTGGAAGGCGTACAAACACCTTCCACAGATCTTCATTCGCGAAGTCTGGCCATTATTTCTAATGTCCTAAGTACTACTATAGTCTTGTAACCTATGGTAAGGTCAGATGAGATCTGAAAAGCTGAAGTGGTGGCATTATCTCAGAAATTGTTTGCAACACAGAAATGGGGAAGTGGACTCCCTCAGCACTTTCCTGCTTTGCTCCTGCCCTGTGGAGCCAACAGACTGGGAGTTCTGCTCCTCATGTGGAGCTGTTTTACATATGTGCAGGGGATATCATCTCAGCTTGTATACATTTATATGGTCATGACACACTGGTTTACCTTCTGC
>VYXB01009880.1:144273-189273 GCA_013397135.1 Pachyramphus minor | reverse complement strand
TATCTTATGCACAATAAGCAGATAGAAGATACTTAAGTTTCTCTGTGGAGATGTTTTTAAAGAACTAGCAGATTTGCTCTAATTTTAAAATAAAAGTACATGACTCAAGATAAAAGCTAGAACTTTAGTTTTCAAGATGTACGTCGTTATTTGTAATGCTGTTGTGAACATACAAAGTTTTTTTTAATCACTAATGTGATTTGTCTGAAATAATTTTAGTAGTGTTTTACTTAAAATAAGCAAGCAGTAATTAATGCTTCCTTTTTTTAAAGTGTTCCTATCTGTAGTTTGTTACATACTTTTCAGGCTAAAAACCTTATCACAACAATAGTAAGGGAAATATTTTCTGAAATAAAAGAACAAAAACTTAAAGGGTTTTTGGAAAAGGAGAAAGAACTCTTCTTTCACTATTTATTAATGTTGATAAGGTTTTTCTCTAATATGGAACAAAAGATCTTTTGAGAAATGTCATTGTTGAGCTTTGGTGCTCATCCTCTACTAGGGAGCACCCTTATATGGACCACACTGTAAAAAGGAGATGCACATGCACTACCACAGTGAAACTTGGGTGTCCATGAGTTATAATGCATACATTACTGTATTATAATGCTTCTCTTATTATAATGCTCCAGAAGCCATGGAGCAGTAAACCAAACTACCTTTGTAAAGAACTTTCCCATAATTATTAACCAGTAATGAAAAGTCCAAATGGCTCGAGTAACCCCTGAGGCAAAGTCAGGGACTTGCTATGTCCACTGGCACCCCATGGAGAAAGGATGTGTTTGTTGTGGAAAGGGGGAGGAGGATGGGGGGTGCTTAATGTCTGGGGAAAAGTAGCAGCATATCCATTGCTGCCCTCTCCTGGAGGTGTCCTGTGAGAAAAGGGCCAGGAGACAGAGTTGGAGACCAGGACACTGAAGACATGCTGAATCAGCGGGTCTCCTGGGAGCTCTAGGCCACTGGTTTCATTCCTGTTTTCAGTGGTGCTGGGCTGGGAGCTCAGTCTCTTCTGAAACGCATCAAGGAAGAGAGTTTCATACCTCTATATATCTTTTCTGAATAGAGTTTCAAGTACAAATTCACCAGCTTCTAATGTTTAAAAAGCAATGCGTTTGGCAAATATGAATGAGTCCACTTTCTTCATCTGCCTCAGGCGACCCTACTGACACCTCCTACTTTTCTGAAGGCTGGTAGTGCCTGAGACCATATCTAGTTCTTGGGTAGAGGGTCTAGAGGAAGATAGATGGCACTGTCTCTCTGAGACGCAAGGTTTGTCTGCCTTACCAATAGTTAAAGGTTTTGATTGACCTTTGGAAAAAAAGACATAGTAGACGTCCTCTCACTGAGGTTAAGGCTAGGACTGATAAATTGGTCAGCAATACCTCATCCACCTGTTACAGAAGGAATTAGAAGCTGAGGTTCTGATACCAAGATAAGACGTCTAGTCCACACAGGATCCTTGAGCAATTGATTGACCTCATAACCAATCCAAAAAGCTGGTTCATTCAAACACACCAAACCTACCGATTTTTGAATGGCAGACTTTAATACACTTACTTGAAACTTGACACAGAGTAAGAATGTAAAAAATATAACTGTCTTCTGTCCTTAGATTGTTGGAATCTAAGCTAGAAAATGAACAGTTTCTGGTGTGCACTGTGGTGAAGACTTTGTATTTAAGGAGTGGCTTGTCTTTGAGAGAATAGCTGTGCCAACACAATCAAGTAAGCAGAAAAATCTGAAAAAGCAGGTCAGTAAAAGTTTCCTCAAAAGCAACATATTACTTCATTGAGTGCTGCAGCCTTCAGATAGAGAAATATTAAGGGTCTGTAACCTGCATTCCTCTCAATTCTACTTCCAGCCACACATTCAGTGAAAATATTATTGCTCCAGTGGCCTCAATATTTCACACAGTAACACATTTTACTATGAAAAATACTGTTGTCTAGAGTGTGGAGAATAGAGTAGTGTCCTGGTTACAGGGGCCAGGACCAGTTTAACGCTATGTGGTATAACCAAAACTGTGTGTTCTGCACCTTCTCTGTAGTTTCTGATGAACTGTTAATAAATGGATTATTTGCAGCAGCTGACCAGGGAACACCTGGCACCTCAGGCTACAAGCTGGATGCTAAAGAACCCTTCGAGGCAGGGGAGTGTTTCTTTGTCTCCACACCAATGACTCAGATGTAATAATTCTCCTCCAGGGAAGCATTAGTACCTTCACACCCAGCCTGAGGGGTCATCTCTGCTAATGGGCCACAATGGACTGGCATAATAGGACTACAGTGGCCTAGACCACCAAAAATTCCAAAAAAATCCCATGACACACAGAATTAAATCACCCATTGTGAAACTGTCTGCTCTGGGAAAAGTACTGGACATTCCCACCTGAACCTGAGCGTATATGATCTGTGGGTTTTGGAACTTTTGGTACACTTGCCGGATTCAGAGGAAATCCAATAAGACTGTGACTGCCACTCTTGACAAGACTGCGACCATTACTTTGACAGAACTGTGACCATCATCAGGACCAACAGGTTTTCCTTTCCATTTACTTTGCACCCAGGGGCGCCAGGTGGTGCTCAGCACAGCGGCTAATGAACACTGTTCTGTTCTTGTCACAGGGTGCTGTGTTGTACATCTGGTTTTGTGGGTTAAAACCAGTTTTTTCTCAGTATCACTGTATTTATTGTAATCTTTTTAGTAAATTATAACTCTGGCTTGTTAGTCTCTCTTTAGTTGGATTAATTTCTCCCAGTGGTTTACTTTTAAACCAGTACAAGTGGGAAGTTTCCTTTTTACCTGCATTGTTAGCTCCACTGAGAACTCTGTATAATCAAAATTACCAAGTAATGAAAAGCCCAGTGTGTAGAATGTACTCGAAGGAAACATGTGGCTTGGTGTGCAAAAAGAATTTTCATGGTGAAAGATGACTAATCCTTGGACAGTATGTCCCAGTTACAATTATTTTATTAATATTGTAATTAATTAGGAAATACTCTCCATCTCCTATCTCTTCATTCACCTTCCATTGCACTGTGTCAAATAACTGGAGTTACAAAACACTTCTGATCCAAAAGCATTCTCTAAGGACAAAAAGATGTAGTAGTATCCAAACAACATGAAAAAAACCAGTAGTTGTCTTCTGAAATCAGAATATATTGAATTTTTTCAAAAGAGGGCAAGGAAGAATTGTTGGAAGACTTCATCCACCTGAATTTGCATTCATATGTTAGTAGCTCAGTCTCATACTAAATGTGGGAATCATTAGGCTTCATAAGGTACTGTTCTGGTTTTCATAGTGCCTCCTGAGCTTGCCTCATCCACCTCGGGAAGTGCTTTTCTTTTCTAACGCTTGGAGCTAAGAAAGTCTCAGGAAAGGTGAGATTTAGAAGATCAGAAGATGTAGTCTTGACTGGATAGCTAAATACTGAACATGTAGCTTTTTAAGTGGATTAATGTAACCCCTGAAACCTTAGAAACAGATCTCAAGAGTTGAGTGGGTAAGGCTTATGTTTTCCCTAAAAAGAAAATTACTTAAACCAACCTTTAGCCCAATAAAATTGGCAGCCCCTTTTTTTTTTCCTAAAAAAAAAAAAAAAAAAAAAAGGAACAAGAACACCTAGAAAAAGCAGAATCCCTAGAAAAAATACTGAAGCAACTATTCCTAATTAATTATTGTGTTCACCTACATGCTGACAGGACACACAAAACAAATGAAGCGGAAAAGCTGCTTCTCCTAGAACTAAGGTACAATATATCTTAATACTTAGGAATGAGAAACTGGAAAATGGGAGGACTGCAATAGAGTGAAGAGCTGACAAACACAGTCATGAATGAGGAAGGCTGTATGGGCTATAATGAGATAAGTGAGAAAAGTGACTGTGAGATGAGGAACTAGGAAGCTTTCTATAAAGTGAGATACTTGGTCAGGATACTTGGCTATGAGACTCTTGTCATTCAGATTATAATTTACAGTAAACCTTCTCTATGTGCCCTCACAGGTATTGATGATAGAAGAATTGACGTCACAGACAAATTTTCAAAAATGTAAATACAAGCAAATAAATAATGGAAAAGCTGATTACATAAAGACACCTGATCACTTTTGTCTGAGACTTGAGTTAAAGGGTATCAATTATTCCCATAGCATGATTGCACAATAAAGTAAAAAAACTCCTTGAGGAGAATGCTATATATTTCATTTATTATACATCACTCTTATGTTTACAACTGAAATACATCTTTCCTTGGGGACTGTACCATCATTTATTTTAAATCAATGTTTAAAATTAAATGGTAATCCTCAAGAGAGTGAAGACTCTTCAGTTACCAGCCCTTCCAATTGGAAATCTTTCTTTCATGTTTCTATTTAATACTCAATCCAGGGTTTGAAATTAATTAAAAGATATCCTTTCTCTAATCTTTTGATTATTAGCTTCAAAGTTGGTGGTTTTTTTCCTTTTCCTTTTTTCCTTTTTTTTTCTTTTTTTTTTTTTTTTAAAAATACACAGGGTAATAATAATTTCATCTTTTAGCAGTTGTATTGGGTTTACATGGCCAGGTTTTGGTATTGGTAGGATTACAGGGGTAGTTACAGGGTTTCTGTGAGAAGCTGCCAGAAGCTCCCCTGTATCCAATGCAGTCAATGCTCCAAGACTTGGCTCCAAGATCAACCTGCTGCGGGCCAAGGCCGAACGCATCAGCGATGGTGGTGCTGCTGTGATATAGCATATTTAAATGGAGGGGAAAGTTACTGTGCAGCAGCATTTAGAGAAGAGAGGAGTGAGAATATATGAGAGTAACAGCCCTGAAGACATGAAGGTCAGTGAAGAAGGAGGGGGAGGAGGTGTTCCAGGTGCCAGAGCAGAGATTCCGCTACAGCCCATGGTGAACACCATGATGAGGCACCTGTGCCTCGCAGCCCATGGACTGCCTGCAGCCCCATTGGCTGTCCCCCTGGCCACTGGGTGAAGAGATAGGGAAAATGGGGAGTAAAAGTGAGCTTGAGGGGAAAGGAGGAGTGAGGGGAAGGTGGTTTTAAGATTTGGGTTTATTTTTCATTATCCTACTCTGATTTGATAGGTAATAAATTCAGCTAATTCCCCCAAATTGAGTCCATTTTGGCCTTCATGGTAAATGGTGAGTGATCTCTCCCTCTCTTTATCTTGACACATAAGCATTTTGTACTATTGTCTCTCCTCTGTCCAAGTGAGGAGGGGAGTCATAGAGCAGCTTTGGTATGCACCTGGCATCCAGCCAGGGTCAACCCACCACAGCATTATTAATGTACAAATTGCGTTATCTTCTGACCAATAATTGAAGGAGAAGGGTCTGGTGGTGGCAAATTATAGGTTCTTGCTTAGGAGCAGTCACCTGATGTGTAACTAGTGCCTTTACAGTGTTTAATTGCAGTTTCCTATTATCAAAATCAAATATAAGGGGAAACTGTTAATAGGATGCCCTGTTTAATATCACTCAGTGACTTGTTTTGCTGCATCTTGGGATACAGCTTTGCCACATGGTATTCAACATCCATTTCACTTCTGGAAAGTACCGGTTTTCCAAGCTCACTAGACAAACTGAGTACAGCACTGTGGGGGAATGCAGCCACCCCCTCACAGTTTGCAGAGGTCAGGTCTGGCCTACATATGGAGCCAGGAAATCTGCACTACAAGTGTTTGTCATCTATCCATGTTTTCATCTCCTATTAGCATCCTGACCCTCTCATAGCATGCTTGACCTGGTGTTTTACTTGCATGAGTTACATGGGAGAAATACAGGACTTCAGCACCTTGAATGAGCAATGCAATGCATTTCATCACCTTCATAGAGGATTTTTAAAAGAAGAGAATAAATAAGACTTATGGCTGATAAAAATATATTCAAAATGAGTAGATCCATAAACTCAAAGTATATTATGTCCATGTTCTAGATCATTTCAGCTTTGACACTTTCACAGGCTCTGGTCTGTAGAGAAATAGCTCTGAAGTACTAATAACCCTGAACTCAGCTTTGTGCTGCCCCACTCTTATGCATTCATGAGGTCTCACTGTCATTCAAGGGGTCCACAAGGACACTCATCTCTGATTGCAGAAGTAGGGAATTACTGAATGTTGTCTGTACTGGATTAGTAAAAATGCAACCCTCTACTCAAATATGGATTTAAACCCTGGTCTGGAGCTGTCCACTGAAAAGAGAACTCAATCACATATGGCATCTTACTGTAGGCTCAGTCTCTCATTTGGATAGGGTTTCCTAAAAAATAAGGCTCTTTCTAGACATAATATTCATATTTTTAAACAGTTCTGTAGCTAGTAATGTGGACTGAGAGCTTGTAGGTGATGGAAATCTCCATTCCAAAGACCTACTTTGAGTCTAAACCTTTGTGGGAAGCACAGCCAGTGTATATCTTTATAAAGACAAAGTGAGCAGAGAGTGTGGTTGCAGAAATGCATGTATTTTGCAAAAGAAAGAGAGTCAAAAGCCATGCAACAATAGAAGAATCTGCTAATGAGGTCACACTTCAGTCAGTGCCACTGGAAATACAATTTTCTGATACTTAAGGAAAACTGTTAATATAATCAGACTTTTATCGAAGATTAGTTTGAAATGGAAGTTACTAATAAGAGGATAGAAAGTAACTAGTACAGTAAGGGTAACATATCAGAACAGCAACTTTCACATAATTTGAAGACTTTTGTTCTTTCATGTCACATTAGTGACTTTCATATACCTGTTTGCAATTTTCATGTGGTATTAGTGACATTTGCGTCTCAGGAGCAACTTTTCGTATATGCTTTCCGAGAGACTTTTGTCATATGCTGGCAACTTTCATATTTTATTTAGGATTTTAACTTACTGTCAAATGTTCTGTTCCAGAGAGATGAAAAGAAAGTAATTGATGTTGCATTTCCTAAACTTCTTAATAATAGGATGGATAACAACAGCTGCAGTTTGAGGAAAAGAAAATTCCTCACCTTTGCTGCATTTTGGGGAACAGCCCACATAGTCCCTGAAACCTGCAGCTATGCAAATGGAAAATTGTATTTTATGATTAATTAAAACTTCCCATTGGAAGGTGGCCCCTGAAGCTCTCTCAGAAAATAAATAGAAAAGGAATCAGAAAGTTGGTGGTTGTTTTTCTCCCTTGAGCAGACTATTCATCCCACTGTAAGACCGTGGAGTGAATGAATGATGGAATATTTGACTGATGAAATTTATGGTGCTCCATATGACAGCCTATTTCAGAGTGCTTGAGGTTTTTACAGTCTCTGGTAGTAGTACCTGCTGCTGAAACAAGAGATTACTCTCCTTGGACAGACAGTAATTTAATAGTACAACTGTACAGCTAGCCACCTCCTACTGTATTTCACCACCCACTCCAGTCAGCTTTTGATAGATAGGCCTCAGCACTTGGAATATGAAGCACTATGTATCCTGCTCACAACCTTAAGAGATACATCAAGGGTGAAAAACTCGAAGCAAAATAAATAAATAAAAGTATTAACAAGTCAAGTAAGCACTGGTTCTTAGTTTTGTTGTTTTTACTGAAACTATACAATGAAAGAATGTATCTCATTGTATACTGGGTGTAGCTAGCTTTTCAAGCATATGGTCCACACTGACCAGGTGTCTGGTCTTGGTTGGTTATTTTGTTTGTTTATTTTAAATATTTGACCACAAAACTGTCTCAGTTGTCTATACAGTTACATTTTAAGAATCAATCAAAAAATCTAATTGGGCCCTTTCACTAATATATAAAATGCTACTTTACACATAAGGGTAAGGTGGATGTGAATCTGTCAGGGTGAAAAAAGATTTTTCTTAATCCTGCAGCCACAGTCCCAGATTTCAACAGTCAGACTTGGATGCATGCACAGGCATTCAGTGCATCTCCGCTCGTCCAGGTAACAAGAGGTCAGGATCCTTACTGTCGAAAGGCTTAACTACTACCAGGGCTAAAGGTATCAACAGCACATTAGGATTTCCCTCTCTGTACTTGGGGTGCCCAAATGGGACTAGCATCATCTTTTCAAACGCCACAGTTTCCATCAGCGTGAAATCAGTGGTGGGCTATATTTACAGAGCAGCTGTGTGTCAGGTAACCCTGAGGTACCTCCAATGGCTGTGCACAATTAATTTCTCAGTTAGAGAGCTCCAGAGCTGAGCTCCTGTGAAGGGATGTTGGTAGTAGCAGGAACAAACAACCTACTAGATCACTTGTCTCTTCCACTCAAAAGCTTTTGAAGCCTGTAAGCCTCAAGTTACAAGTAAGCCTGATAATGGCACTGTTGAAGACATGCCATAGTGCAGGAGAAAATCTGATTTTGCCAGAGCAGGGAAAAAAGTGGAGGCTCTGTAACTTCTGATGCAGCCATGGGATGGCAAGGAAGATGTCATGTCCTTGGTCCCTGTTACAATAACTGTCCCAAATGACATAAGGAGCCTATAGAGGTTTCCTACATGCAGAGTCCTGCATCAGCCAAATGGTGGCTTCCCAAATGCACATCTACCCCTTCATGGCCAGAGAAAACTTGCATGGGGACAATTAATGGATAACACCCCAGCTACTTGTGCCCTGTTTCCCTGGACCATCAGTTTTGAGCCTCATGACAGAAGGCAAACCAGTTGTAAGGTGGAACGGTCATCTGCCTGATGAACAACTTCCCTGTTCCTGGCTGTGATAATGGCTAATATACTTCTCTCTGACTACTACTTCGTATTCCTTTTTTGCTTCTTGAAACTACTCAATTCTAGCCTTTCCAGACACAGTGCAGAAAAAAATAAAAGGCTTTTAGAATAGCCAAGGGACCTCTTCCAGTGCAAATAGTCCCATGAATATTTATTCATGGTAGGATTTGCTTTGCTTTTGTGTGAACATTACTGTGAATAAATTCTGACTGTTGATCTAACTAGATATTTGTGAATTAGCAAGAAAGCCATGTAAATCAATGAATTTTATTTGGAAGAATTTTTGTGAATCCTTCCTCTCCCCTCCCTCCTCTGTTTCCCCCCTTTTATTTTGTGTCTGGCTCCATATTCAAAAGGAAAGGAACAAATATACCTTTTCACCTCTTGCGCACACACTTATCAGCAATTGATTAAGAACGAGACAGGCCAAAGTGAAAAAATCTTGGACAGCTGCAGGTATAATTTGCTATTAATAGGGAGGTGAAGGAACATCCAGCAATGTTTATTCTCTAAGGATGCCATTCAGCATCTGCCAATCACTTGTGTGAGGATTTGAGTGCTCACAGGCCCCACTGAACTCAGGTGGGCTGAAGGGTTCCCAGGTGTGCTCAGCAGCTTGCAGAATCAATCCTTCAGTGTACAGCTGCAGGAACAGAGCTCAGTTCCCAGCAGCCACCCCAGGGGAGACTGTGCTATCAAACAATCCTCGCTGAATAAAATCTGGGTTAAGTCTTCAGCCTTCTGCGGTCATTGCGCTGGGATGTCCTTATGTAGGGAACAGGCTTTAGACTATGAAGAACCCTAATCTAGGCACAAGGCAAAACAGGAGCGTTTCTTCACAGGCTCCCTCTCTCTGCTTATTAGAAGTCTCCATGTCTTCAGTGCTGCAGTCAAGTCTCCCAGACCTGGCAAACATGCTTCAAGCTTTCTGCTAACAAAGCCCCTGCTGCAACTTTGACTCCTTAAATCCTGTTTACAACCTCTAGAAATTATTTTTTTTCAGTTTCCCTTGGACCAACTGATCAGTATTATATCTGGTAGTGCATATTACTTCCTAGAAGCTGAGGTTTTTCATGCTCCCTTTTTGCCCTTTCCAGTCTGTATCATGCTTTTCATTACTGCCATCCCCTCAGATGCCCTTCAACCCTCTGAAGATTTTTTAATTTATTTTTGCCTCCAGGATCCACCACTCTTTTCACTTCATTGTAAACGTGGTCTTAAATATCTCCCCATGTCGCAAAAGCCCTTGACCCTGATTTCCAGGTTTCTGATCACCCTATTTTCTCTGTTTTTCTTTTGTAACTGTTACAGAAACAAAATTGAGGCCCAGCTATTCTTTCTTCTGCCTTCAACTCTTCACATTCTTCCTCCCGTCTGCAAGGAAGAACCACAAAACCGTGTTGATGCTGTATTTTCAATACCAGAGTCACTATTACTTTCAGGAGAGAACTAATAAAAGTGCATATTTAAAAATATTTCAACTTTATCTATTTAATCACTGAATGTCAGTAGAGCCTTTTGGATTTGGACTATCCTTTTCAAGGAGCTTTCTCTGTAATACTCTTTAACGATATTAAGAGGGATCAAATGTCATTCTCTGAGAGTGATGTCCTTGCTGCAGATTTTCACTTTATCTTTTAGATCAATTTTCTCCTCAAAAAAACTCTGCTTATTCACACACTTGATGGTTTTGAGAACTGAACCCTGTTTGTTAGCCACAGGGCAGATTTGCCGCAGGCACCAGCAAAACAATAAATACCTTAGATTTCCTGGCCAGAGGCTCTTGAGTCTGACTTGACATGATAAACTGCAGAGTCTAGATGGTAAGTCACATCCCTTAAATTTGTCCTGTCTAGGTAAACAGCTAACATTTATGCTAGCTCTAGGTGGCTTAAATTCTTTTTTCACCATGTTAACTTCCTTCTTCTCTAGGATCCCTAGAGAGCAGGAAGGGGTTCATCTCACCTGGATGTCCTTGAGAGAGGGTGCATACTAGACTGGGCCAAATTCAGCATTGTAGTCCAACAAAAAATGTCTTGTTTGTGGCATCAAAATAGCATACTAGGCCCCCTACCTTCATATTCTTAAATGGAATTTCAAGGGGAAATGCTAGCCTCTGCTCATGTCAGCACTTGTGATCAGCATACGAGCACCACAGGCTGGGTTTTAACTGATGATTATAGGCTAGGATTGAGGCTGGTATTAAATATGTGAAGTGACATCCAAGTAGCAATGGGAAAAATATTCATCTGAATTCTATGAATATTTGTGGTGTGTCATATTCCATGACAGCATCTTGAGCTCAGGAATGCTGTAATGGACTATGACATGATGTCATTGACACTGCGTTGGTCGTACCAGGGAAATACTACTCTGTTGGCCAGAGACATAAATGAGATTCTGAGAAATGCTGCTTGATCTTACCCACCTCTGTTTTAGGGTGCTAACAGCTTTTCTGAAGTTCTCAATTCTGAAATTAATTTGAAGTCCATTCTGCAATAGAGTGTTCAGTGAAAATTCCTAATGTTCAGAATAATATGCATTGACATCAGATGTTGCTGCTTATTATTTCTTTTATTGTGATAAAAATATATATTTTAAAAAATATGATCTCCTCTGCTTGTTTAAAGTTAAAATACAGAGAAATAACATTTAGGAAGAATCCATAAATTTCAGAAACCACACGCTTATTTTGCAAAAAACTGAGCCCTCAGATTATCTAACAGTTATACTTTCTTCTTCCTCTTTTTCTGTTTCCACCTCCTGTTATCCCTCCTGTGCCTGCTTTCTGCTGCCAGTTCAGGCAAGGTAGCAATGCCCAATAAAATACTTTCATGGTGTTTGAAGTGATGTGCCATTAGAAGGTTCACAGTATCTGCACATCTTCAGCTTCTGAGACTTTCTAAATCCTGCTGGTAACTCTTGATTCTCATTCCCGTGTGTCTTTTTTAACCCTCCAAGTTTAAAGGGCAAAATATTTTTTTCTTTATTGTTGCAAGCACAAAGAAAATGGTATAAAATTTTCAAGGAGCTGCTGCTCTGCAAGGACATTATGACTGTCCATGGTACTGCTGTAACATGAGCATCTGTCACTCAAGAAAATGTCATCTTGCCCAACCAAATCCCTTGTGCAATCAGAGTGGAGAAAGCACTTGTTTAGAAAGGTTTATGGGCTGACGTCTGTTTGAATGAGTAACATCTGGGCTAGGATGGGCAGGATGCAAATTCTTGTTCAACCAAGCCACTGCATCTTAATGGCAAAGTGTTTTTTAACTGAAAGGAATACCCCAACTGAAACCTTGAAACAAATGGCACCATTTCCACATTTTCAAATCACATTATTTTCTAAGTCTCAGATTGAAAGAAATCCAACTTTCACAAAAACACATTTATAATCTTTAGCGATCATAGTTTATAATTTACTATATTACTACAGCAGATATTTGAGGCAAATATCCTGTTACTGTTCTTGGACATGTTAGTCAAATCACCTCTTCAGGAAGAAAATCCTGCTATTAAAAGTAAAGGCTTGCACAGAACTGGGAGTTGAACAAGGTTTTCATTTGTGTGGAAACAAACACATTGGATTCAGAAATTACTTATGATATCAAGTTATAATATGTACCTAACTGTCAGACTATAAAGCATAAATATTATTAGATTATGTTATAATTATGAGTGTTAGAGAATGAAGTTCGTTTAATAATTTTAATGGCCAGAGAAAATCTTACAGTGCAAGTGTAATTCACATATAAATCTACTGATTTTACCACTCTAAATCAAATTTTACCTTCTTAAGTAGGACTAATCAGCACTAATTAAGGAAGTTTCTTATTTTGCTTCCACATTTAAAGATTACCTTTTCAATTCTTATTATATATACAGCAGTTGCTTTGTTAGCATGTGCCACTGTAGGTTAAAAAGTACTCAGCAGAGTGATTTGTCTGTTTCGTATTTTGGCTTTGTTGTTGAAAATTTTTCATTTGCTTTTGCTTTGAAGTGCAGAGCAGCACCCTTTCACTCACCTGCCTTTTTTTGAAGGCAAAATGTAAATCACAAGAATTTATTTTCTTTGCTAGAAAACATTGCTTCCTGAGGTTTTCATCACCTTTAGATATAACTTTTTAAAGATACAAATTAAATCCGAATGTTACAAGATTTCCCAGAGGAATTTTACCTTCATTTACAGAGACAATGTTATGCGTTTCTTCATTCTTTCAAAGAATTAACAGAAAGTGGAAAATGGGGTTAAGACTGATCGCTAAATCACTGACTGGTGATCTAATAGTTCCGTGGATGTTTCTGCACTTGAGGATATGTCAAGGTGGCATATGTATACGTGTATATATGTGTGACTCTCTCTACACACCACATGTACACATAAGAACCCTCTTGCACCAAGAAATCTTTTACTTTAAAATAAACCCCACAGTTTCCACCAAAGTTTTTGCAATTCCAAAGATTATGAGGTACTTTTTCTGCAGAGCTCTGATCAGCAGATTTGATATATGGGTATAGATCAATTTTTTCTTATGGCAAATCTATATGTTATTCTACTTCTTCATTTGGTACTATTTGCTGAGTGGCTGTTACTTGGGAGCAAAGGTCAGTATCTTGCTGTTGGAGCAGCCGAGTAATCTTTTACTCCTCATAAGGGTAGTCAGAGATATTAAATCACAGTTGACGTACCTGAAGCACAGCAACTTCATCCATATTTTATCTGCTGTAAATTTAATACCACAGCACTTTTTAAGGTGATGTATTTATTAACTGGCTGGGGATGAGCAGTACAGAAATTCAGTTTGTTCAGGAAAATAAAATGAAGACACTCTGACAAGTTTATGAAGTAAGCACAATAGCTATTTATTACTTTTTAAACATGCAGCGCACCTAAATGTTTTTAGCAGTGTTTGCCCAAATAAATGAATAAAGCTTCCCAAATCATGTCTGTTTACTCTTCTTTTGAATTTTAATAAAGTTTTTACTTTATTTTAAAAAGCATATGCTAGCTTCCTTCATAATAAAATGCATTCTTTATGGAAATAAACATAGCTAAATGTTCAGATAAGCTGGAGAGGGGCATTGTGGGAAGAGAAACAAATCATTCACAGCCTACTGTATATTAATCCCATCTTTTCCATTTTTGGTTCTAATTTATTTTGTTCTTTACATTCTACCACCACCAAAATAGATGGAACCATGAATACAATAAGTTTTTAAATGCAAGTACCCGCCTTCTACTGGCTTCTATTGCATTTGAATAGCACTTATTATTTTTATTCAGTGTTACTCTTTGTATTTCTCATAGTAAATAATTCACACAACTTTTTTACCTTGTAACCAATATATGCTTATGTTTTCATGCAATTGAAAAAAAAATCATTCTAGATATTTTCTTCCTTCATTAACTGTGACTTCCATCTTTTTATAACATCTTTTTATAGCAGGAAAAATAGTTCTATGTTTAAAAATCATGCTATACTGCCAAAAAATACCACTATGACTTTATTGCCTCTGTGTATAAAGTGTTCATGATTATATTGCTGATCACCGAAACCAATGACCAACTCAGTCTGGGAAAACTCAGTTTTTGCCTACAACCACCCTAGAAACATGCCAAATGTGGTATGGTGGGTTTGCAGACCACAGTTACATCAGAGGAATGGCACTGGCAGAACTCAAGGAACAGCCCAACAATCTGGTCAACCCCTTTGCTCTGTGTTCTTCAGTGACAGAGGACTGCATGTATCTGTTTCTTGAAGTCCAAAGGAACATCCTCTGCAAATCAAATGTCTTTGACCATATACGTGCTTCAGATGCCATTTCTGCACAGAGGTATTCTGTTTTTATAGGGTTGTTTATGACAAAGACAAGTCAATTGATTAAATGACTACAGCAGCTCTTTGCCAATCTTTTGCTGTGGTATTTGTTTCCTTGGGACAGTCCATGAAAAAATAGCTAAACAACACTGTAGCTTCTTGTTCTTTGCCTGCTGTATCATCAAAAATTTGATTATTCAGGTTCTTGAAGATAAGACACCAAACAACAAGACCTCTCTCTTGAACTCTGCCCATGCTGAGGTAGGTAATTAGGCAACTCCTTATTTGTGCCGAAAAGACAAGAACAGAATGAGAAATCCACAGGAATGGATGCCTCAGACTGAATCTCCTATTTACCTCAGGAAGTCTGGAATATTTTCATTTTTCTGCCGCCAGTTTTGTGCAGAAAAAGTCTCATCTGCATTCCTTTACGGAGATGATATTGTGTTGGTCTCCATCCCTTTCACAGATCCACACAACAGGATCATCTCCTCTCTCTTGCTGTTTAGTGTTTACTGCAGTTTATTCCCCAAGGACTCTTATTATTAAATATTATCTCTCACTCCCCCTTTCCTTTTCCTTTCATTTCAGCTTCTTGGACCCATTTACCCCCTTCTTGCATCCGCCCTAAATTTTTCCCACAGTTTTTCCTCTCTTCTACCTCCCAGAGTAGAATTTAGCAGCACATTGGCAGCACACTGAGGCCGAAGGGAGAATGCCCTTTGGTTTCAAGGGGCTTTGGATTACCAGCTAAGCTTCCATGACCACTTGTCCTCTGTTGTAAAGCTCCACATGAGCATTATGCTACAGAAAGCATCACAGCAGAGAAGCTGGGTGGCTCCAAAGGCTCAGAGCGGGAGGCTATAACCGTATATTCATCTGCCAGTCAGAGAAGGGAAACCCTGGGGCAAAACTTGCACAAAATAAGCCCCATTATTCAGACTGCAAAAAAGAAGAAAACCAGAAGAATTTTGCATTCAGGACTGACATACCAGCAAAGAGTGCTGGCATAGAATAATACTACATAATAATAACAGTAATAATATTTGTACATAATTTATCATTATACACTAAAAACTCAGCTCAAATCCCAGTACCATGCTATTCTCCTCCAGCTCCATATCCTTCTCTTGCTATACTTTTTTTTATTGGCTTACATGTGCTGTGGAAATTAGTTTTATTCTAATTTGGAGCCTTTGAGGAAAGGCTGAAAATGCATGTACTAGTCCATAGTCATTAAAAAACTCAAATGACAGTATTTCATTCTGCTTTTGAGGCTAAAATATTAGGCTTTGAAACATGAATCACATGGCTTAGTTGAGGCTGTGAAGAAGCTTAGGATCACAGTGTTAGTTAAAAATAAGCTTTAATACATAAAGCTGACGAAGAGGGAGCATAGAGAATACCTCAGAAGTCAAAGTACAGCTATGGAGCAGCTCTGAGTTTGTGCATCTGCTACTGCTCTGCTTTTAACCCAGATACTGTTGGGATTCACCAAAAAGAAAGGCAGAGAACCTCGGATAGTTTAGAGGGAGATGGGGGGGTAGCATCTAAAGGAAACAGTGTGTAATAAATCATAAAGAGTTAACTGTTTGCAATGTCTTTCAATTTGCAGAAGAACAAAGGATATATTGCTTCACAGTCCCTCACCATTGTTTGGGTTTTTTTCCTTCTTCTTCCCTATGCTTTGAAAATCCCATATTGGCAAGCAAAAATGAATGTTATAAAACATCTTCTAAGAGTTCTATACTGAAATATCCCTTGCACTGTCCTAAGTTGCCGGTTGCTCTGAATCTGCTATAGTTTAAATACAGAAACAGACACACACATCAGCTACATATAATGAAGGGAAAAAGAGGATGAAAACCACACCTTCAATCCTAGCTGAGGAAACCTCAGGAAGGGTATTATCAACCCTTCCCAAAGGACCAAGTCTCTGCTCTACTCAGGACTGATCCTGGGTTACCAACGATTTGCAGGACAGTGGATTTTGTTAAGGTCACCTGGTCTCCTTTCAGGGCTGTGTTTGAATAGCTCTGGCCCTCTTTCTTGCTACTGGCTATTGCAGGTGCCACATGGAAAGTCTATTACAAGCCTGCACAAGGGAAGGCCATGAAAACTACATTCTGGAAAACCGATTTCAAAAGCTCAGTTAATTCCCCAAAGGAAGCCTAAGGTAAAACAATAATCATCACCTTGTTCCCCTCCTACCCATCAGAGCACAGGTTCCTGATTACTGAGCTGGCTGCAGGGAGAGGTTGTGCTTCTCAGCCAGTGCCACTCAGCTCCTTAACATAACAGCATGAAGCCACCTGATTCTAGGGCTGCATTTAAAAATAGTATCCATTTATCTATTTTTTTATATTATTATTTTTAAAGAAAATTTCTCCAATATACATTGATATTTATAGCTTAGATCCAGGTAGCACAGTTATAATTTAGGGAGAATACCTAAGGTGTAATACTGATAATTTCTCCAATAGGCAGCCCATTGTTCATAAAATTAAGGAATCAGAAAAATGGTAGCAAAAGAAGCATTTCAGTATCCAGCCTGATGATTTCAACTCCATTTGCACTCCTCTGCTCTGAGTGAGTTCCTACAGGGAGGAGAAGGGGCTTAAAGGCACAGTCCTCAGACAATAACACTCTCAGAATGGTTAATTATAGTACAAAGCCCTAAGAAACTTAAGTGGATTTTGTATGGCTTTATGGAAAGTGGAAACTATTCTCTTTACCATTTGCCAAACCACACACATATTACAGCATAGAGGATAGAGTTTCAGAGCTTTTGCGAAGCCAGGTTACACATCAATTTAATTATTTCACTTGCAATGTGAAAGTGTGACACAAAAAGCTCTTGAAAAACATGACCACATAGAACACATCCTATATTGCAGACAAGTGGCATGGTCTCTGTAAGTTTTTTCTGGGTCACAGTAAGTTTTTAGTCCTCACAGCAGAAAGGGAAACAAAACTTCTGTGAAAGGCTTTCCAACTGCCCTCCTCAGTGGAAAACCTTCCCCAGCAACGCACACAAACACCCTCCCACGTGGTACAGGAGGGAAAATTACTATCTTGACCTACCATCTCATATTTGTGTCCTTGCCAAGCACTAAGGTTATGCCTGTGGTCTTCCATCCAAGGGAGTGACCACAGAGGAGACTAAAAGCTGGAGTGTTATTTGCATCTCATTCTTTTTTTTTTAGAGGTAAGTAGAAGACATGGTGAAAATTAGTATTACAGTTTCAAGATTTACAGTGGAATGGAGGAGAGAGAAAAGAAGGCTGGAATGCAAATATGTAGAGACATAGTTTATGTACAGCCATAGTGTTTTTAGGAAGGTCAGCACTGCTGAGTAAACTATACAGCCTTCATTAATGAAGTGCTAAAACTATTAAAGAGTCAGTCTGTTGTCATCCAAGACATACTACCTGAGACCTTACTTCAGCTTAGATATGTGGGTAACAGATGAATGTATTGATGGGGGAAATGGGGTGAAGAGACTAAAATCACTATCCTGAAAAGACTTACATATATGCTTAGTTCAACAAAACCTCTTTTCTCTGGGAAAAGGGAGGTTCAAGAGAAGACCTTGTTGCTCTCTACAACTACCTGAAAGGAAGTTGTAGCAAGGTAAGGGTCAGACTCTTCTGTCAAGTGACAAGTGACAGGATGAGAGGAAATGGCCTCAAGTTTCACCAGGGAAGGTTTAGATTGGATATCAGGAAATATTTCTGGCTTGAAAAGGATGTCAGGCATTGGAACAGACTGCCCAGGGAAGTGGCTCAGTCACTGTCCCTGTACGTACTTAAAAGATATTCAGATCTGCTACTTGGGAACATGGTTAAGTGGTGGACTTGGCAGTGCCAGGTTAATGATTGGGCTTGTTGATCTCAAAGACATTTACCAAACTAAATGATTCTATGTTTCAATGAGTAATCCTACTGAAATCACTTAGTCAAAAGGGTTAGTCAGTGAATAAAGGTAAACTTTGCATATAAAGACTTTCAAGGCAATTGATGGCATCAGAGGAGGTATCTGGTTGGGAGACAGCCAACAGGGAGTGAAGAATCTAAACGACTATCCTTTAGGGTACATATAGTTCATAGTAAGTTTGAGACCAACATTTAGCAAACTGTGGCAGACTGTAGGTGCCCAAGGATTTGCTAACTAGATAGGCTTCTTATAACTCCCAAAATAGACACAGGTTGCTGTATATGTAAATAGAACTGTTATTTTGGTTAAATAGAGCTTAACTGTTTCTGATACAGTCATTTATTTGTCAAGTCTGTTTTATGTTAATTTAATTATAAGAAAATTGGAAAGTGTGATACATAGCTAAGCCCTTAAGGCTAGTTAATCTATTTGGATTGTAACAAATATAATTTTTATTAGCTCAGCCTGTTTGGATGGTAACGAGTCTAACCTTTCAGTAGACAGTACAGACTCTGAATCATAGTCTGTTTTATGTAAAATCAGAATTCAGTTAAATAAAAGAAAAGTTATTTTATCTGTCACTGTGTTAGAGGATTGCTGTATTAATGAGGATGTAGTAATCATCCAGAAGTAAAGATTCCCTCCTTTCTGGATGTGCATGGAAAAGTGTCCAGGTAAGTCACAGGGGCAACAGTAAATCAGGATATGATGATAATTTTTTTCCTTTTTTGAAAATGACAGTGTGGAAAAATATTGTTATGGGCATAAATAAATAAAACAACCAACCCCTGTCCCAGTGAAATCTTGCACAAAGGGAAGAAAAGCAAAATAAATCAAAACAAAACCCCTAACCAAATGAAATCCACTTGAAATAAATAAACTAAACCAAACCAAAGCCTCCAAGACAAACTGGTAAACAAATAGTACAGATATTTGGAGACACTGCCTTAATTGCAAGTTGAAGCTGAGTCAGCAGTGCCCTGGCAGCCAGGAGGGCCAACCCTGTCCTGGGGGGCATCAGGCAAAGCATCACCAGCTGGTCAAGGGAGGGTATTGTCCTGCTCTGTTCTGCACTGGTGTGGCCTCACCTGGAATACTGTGTATTGGGCACCACAATATAAGAAAGATATCAAGCTATTAAGGGAGAGTCCAAAGGAGGGCAATGAAGGTGGTGAAGGGCCTTGAGGGGAAGCCATATGAGGAGAGACTGAGGTCACTTGGTCTGTTCAGCCTGGACAAGAGGAGACTGAGGGGAGACCTCATTGCAGTCTACAACTTCCCATGAGGGGAAGCAGAGGAGCAGGCACTGGTCTTCTTTGTGTGGTGACCAGTGACAGGACCTGAGGAAAGAGCTTGAAGCAGAGTCAGGGGAGGTTTAGGCTGAAAAGGTTTTTCACACAGAGTGTGGTTGAGCACAGTGGAACAGGCTCCCCAGGGAAGTGGTCACAGCACCAAGCCTGACAAAATTCGGGAAGCGTTTGGATGATACCCTCAGACACATGGTGTGACTCTTGAGGATGTTCCTGTGAAGGGGTAGGAGTTGGACTTGATGATACTTGTGAGTCCCTTCCAGCTCAGCATATTCTGTGATTCTGTGAATTTCTAAGAAAAAATTCAATGCTTGACACAAACTCACTAATGGTTTTAGATCTTTCAAGACAGAAGTGGCCTCATTCTTACTCAGAGTTTTCACATTCTTAATAATAAAATGAAAAATGCCCTGCAAAAGTTGAGGTTTTTCTTACACTACCATTGTGCAACTTTGGACCCCTTTTTAGAAGTCAGTCTTTCCTTATGTTTCAGAATGCTTCTTAAACCTCATATTCCTCAGAAAAAAACCTATAACAGAATAAAACCCTCTCAGAAAATCCCAGGGGGAAAAGACTCCTACCCTTCCTGTGAAACTTGTGGAATTGCGTGTTTGCACCAGGAGTTCTTCCTGAGACCTGGTTGGGGTATTGTGCTGAGCCTGAACATCTGTAGCCTGACCTGCAGTACTCATGAATCCTGTGTTGCCATGATACTGTGGAGAGAGTCAATGTTTTTATTTGTAAGAGGGACATGCGCTTATCATTTTATCATATTTCAAGCATCTATATAAATATATTACCTTGTGTAAAGAAAATACTGTTTCACACTCTTGAGTCTTCTTCGCATTTGTCATGATGTTGTCTCTGAGTTTGATCAAGCATTATTTGTCTCTGAGTGTTGATCAAGCATTTTGAACTGAACCCAGAAAATTGTCTTAGAAGTGTTGACTGAAAAATGTTAGAGTCATTATTACTGAGAATAAAACTTTCCAAATATGTATTGGGCTTTTTTTTTTCCAGTGACATTTTTAAATATTTAGACAAAAAACTAATGAAAAAAGGTATGTCTCCGAGTTAGTAAGAGGGAGAGGAGGTCACATTTTTTTATAAGGAGTTTTGACTTTTCCTGCTATATATGCCACAATGATATGTGTAAGAAACATGTACAAAACTGTCAAAGAGAATAATCGATACCTGAAATGCTTTTTAAAATTTGCTTAAATTTTGAAATTTTCAGAGAAATTTGGTCCTTTTTGAGATAACCAATGACTTTCTAAGTATATGAATGATTTGAGTTTTCAAAATCTCTTAAAAGAGAATGTTCTTTTGATTGAATTTGAGGACAATAAAAATGCAAGAATTACTTGGGGGTGAAAGTAAACATTAGTGTACAGAAATATTGTTATTTTTAGCAGTTTTAATTCTGATAACTGTATTTTTCATGGGAATAATTACTTTCAAAAATGAATGACCAAGAAGGTATAGATTTTAGAATCATAGAATAAGATGGGTTAGGAAGGACCTCTGAGATCATCAAGTCCAACCCTTAATCCACTACCACTACAGTTACTAGACTATGGCACTAAGTGCCACATCCAGTCTTTTCTTGAACACCTCCAGGGACGGAGAATCCACCACCGCCCTGGGCAGCCCATTCCAGTGCCTGATTACCCTCTCTGTAAAGAACTTCCTTCTGATATCTAACCTAAAGCTCCCCTGGCAGAGCTTGAGACCGTGCTCTCTTGTCTTACTGTTGGTTGCCTGGGAGAAGAGACCAACCCCTACCTGGCTACAACCTCCTTTCAGGGAGTTGTAGAGGGTGATGAGGTCTCCCCTGAGCCTTCTCTTCTCCAGGCTAAACAACCCCAGCTCCCTCAGCCTCTCCTTGTAGGGCTTGTGTTCAGGTCCCATCACCAGCCTCATTGCTCTTCTCTGGACCCGCTCCAGCACCTCAATGTCCTTCCTGAACTGAGGGGCCCAGAACTGGACACAGCACTCCAGGTGTGGCCTCACCAGTGCTGAGAACAGAGGCAGAATCACTACCCTGCTCCTGCTGTCCAGTGACAGCTCTGATGTGAAAATGGTTTCTGAGGCACTCCTCCTCAGGTTGTGGAAATGATTCAGGAAGAGAATAAGGTGAAAATTATATTGAGATAGGACAGAAAAGAGCTGGAAAGGGTGGTGGTGGGGTCAGGTGGTCAGCAGGAGTGAGAAGAAGATCCTTACATCACAGACAAATCAATTTCCATCATTTATTTTCTTCTCAATAGCAGATTGGAAGAAATGCAGCCCTATTTCCAAACATACATGACTTTAGTGATGCCCCACACGACCAACACCCTCTTACCCTATAGGTTTCAAGGGAAATAAAAAGCAGAAGAAGCCACTGAAGCTTCTCCCCACACTCCATGAAGGTAACTCTGCAAAGCACTAACTTTCTCTGTCTATTTTATTTTAAAACAAGCTGCAAGCTCTGCTCAGGATACCACTCCTTGAAAAACTTACATTGTTCAATCAAAGAATATAAAATAGTTGCAGAAATTTTCTATCTATGAATGGATAGTACTTATTTCTCCAGTCCTGTTCATTACTTTTAGACCAGATTTGGGCTTTTTATTTTGGGAAAATGACCATTTCACTACAAACTGCAGAGCTTTATATTGTGCTATTATTTCTTGAAACTTTGGAGGAGGCTTCTCTGCTCCTTCTTCCCTAGTTTTTATTACATTACTTGTAGTTTGAAATACAGCTTTTTTTTTTTTAATTCTATCAAATTCATAAACAGTGAGCCAAGTACAAAATCTCTTAATACAATAGATATCTCCAATCAATCCAATACTATCAAAAGTTTCTTACCTTGCCCTCCACTAAGCCTTTAAGAGAAACTTCCATGAAAGAATCACAATATGGTAAGCTCATATCCTGCCTTAGTATGAACAACTGTTTAGGTAAAGCAGTATTTACATTTTTCTTTCTTCAAGCTGTATAATTCCTCCCTCTATCCTAAAGCACATATACAGTAGCTGCAATGTATTGAATACAACTGTGTTACCATGAATTCTCCATACAAACACTTCTATTGTCAGTAGATTCACAAGACAGTATTTAGTTATTAAAATTTTCATAGGATTTTATTTCTTTGGAATGAATCCCACTGAACATGGAACTGCCCCATCTCAGGAAGATTTTAACTGTGTTGTTAATAATCAAGGAATCACTTAGCAAAGCAATTGTGCTGAGGCATATAATTTAGAATAACAAATTTTGTCCATAAAACCAAATTATTATCTTGCGTTAAGGGAAGTTAATTCACAGTTGTACATTCTGTGGCCAGTTACCTCTCTGTCTGTTGGAAAGTACAGAATGAATTACATCTCTGCTCACACTTTGGCATATTTGTATGTGTCATGGCCAAATACGTTCTTTTTCAATGTTCTGCAACAAACTATTTTTGCTACTCCAGGTAACCATAAAATGCAAGGCCTGAGACCACTGCTCGTCACTGAGTGCCGGTGTGGTGATTAAGCTCTCTGTGTAGGCAAGATTTAGAGTTTTGTATTAGGCCTCTGAGCTTCCAGATCTATCTGTTCTCTCTCCTCTGTATGATTTCTGTTGAATAAGCCACACTGTTTGAGTGCCTGCTGTGGGGGTGGGGTGGACAAACAGTACCGTTAGCTGTTCATCTCGGGAACTCCGCTGGTACAGGCTTCCTAATTAACATGTTCACAAAAGCTGGCTGCAGACATGTTGTTTGAGAATTATAGGTGGCTGACACATATTCATTTAAGAGAAAGCAGCTATTAAAAAGAATATTGACTAATATCCATGTGTGTTTGGGAGCAGGGAAGTGGATTTCTTCATTAATAAACCTTGTTTGTTAGCACAAAGATTGTAACACAAGAGTTTGCTATGAAACTACAACCTGTAACTTTTCCTTGGGTTTGTTTTTCCTTATACCTTGTTGCCGCAGAACATGCTTATCCAAACCTTACCACTCTCTCTGTCATGATTTCTCTTTATTTGTCTTATATCTGTTAGCAATTGGCTCAAGGGTCAAGCACAGAGCATAATAGTGAATGGGGTAACATTGGGCTGGTGACCTGTCACTAGTGGGGTGAGCACTAGCACAGGGCCAGTGCTCTTCAATATCTTCATAAATGGCTGGGATGCAGGACTGGAAGGGATACTCAGCAAGTTTGCAGATTGCACTGGGAGGAGCTGTTGACTCTCTCCAAGGCAGGTAGGTCCTGCAGAAAGACCTCAAGAAATTAGAGGACTGGGCAATCACCAACCATATGAAGGTAACAAGTGAAAGTGTTGGATTCTGCACCTGGAATTGTGCAACCCTGGACATTCACACCATCTGGGGAATGAGATGCTGGAAAGCAGTGCCATGGAAAGGGACCTGGGGGTCCTGGTTAATGGCAAGTTAAATATGAGTCAGCAGTGCCCTGGCAGACAGGAGGGCCAACCCTGTCCTGGGTGGCATCAGGCAAAGCATCGCCAGCTGGTTGAGGGAGGGGATTGTCCTGCTCTGTTCTGCACTGGTGTGGCCTCACCTGGAATACTGTGGCAGTTTTGGGCACCACAGTATAGGAAAGATATTAAGTTATTGGAGAGCATCCAAAGGAGGGCAATGATACAGTAAACAGCCTTGAGGGGAAGCTGTGAGGAGAGACTGAGGTCACTTGGCCTGTTCAGCCTGGACAAGAGGAGACTGAGGGGAGACCTCATTGCAGTCTACAACTTCCCTATGAGGGGAAGCAGAGGAGCAGGCACTGATCTTTTGTCTGTGGTGACCAGTGACAGGACCTGAGGAAAGAGCTTGAAGCAGAGTCAGGGGAGGTTTAGGCTGGATATTAGGAAAAGGTTTTTCATGCAGAGTGTGGTTGGGCACAGTGGAACAGGCTCCCCAGGGAAGTGGTCACAGCACCAAGCCTGACAAAATTCGGGAAGCATTTGGATGATACCCTCAGGCACATGGTGTGACTCTTGAGGATATTCCTGTGCAGAGGTAGCTCAGCATATTCTGTGATTCCATGATTCCGTGAAATAATGAGCTTGCTCTATTATTGAGTCAGCAAAAACTTTGTCTGCACTTTCCCAGCTGGATCAACACCTGCCAGCAGGGTGAAGAATCTCAGGCAAATACCACTAGAGGTAAAAAGAAACACAGTTGTGATGGTGAAAAAAAGCATGTACTTTGATTCACTGGTAGGCTTCCCACACAGAGAACTCCTCTTTTTGTTCATATCTGGAAGCCATTTTAATACTTGGATGCTCAAGTAAGAGGCCTTGAAAAGGGCAATAAATTATATAAATATTACTATGTTTATTTTGTAACTTAGTGCCACTTGTGCTCATTAGGTAGGTCCCTCAGAGCCCCTGGGTGTAACATCTGAAATGAAGAATGAAGGAGGACAGGCCGGGGAATTAAAATTTGGGATGTAAGCACATAATTCTGGCAAGTTTAGAACAAGTTTTTTTATCTCACTGACACTTAAATACACAGTCACAATGCTGGTAAGCATGATACATGTGCATGTATCAAATATCTAAGGGAGAGACCATTATAGTCTGTGTGACCAGTAAAACTCTGCAGTTTCTAAACACAGTCTTTGAGATACTGTTAAAATGGGTAGCTGGAGATTTTACCTGCAAAGATTGTTGCATTCAGCCATATATTGCTCACTTTGAAGGTCAGGGTGAAAGATGTACCATGTGGGGAATCAAGGAAAGTTGTTATATTGGATGACCCAAGAGAGGACATAAACTTTGTGGATGAAACATAAATGATACTAGTCCTAAAACAGAGCTGCTTGGGTCAAGGCCATTTCTCATTTCAGACTGCCTGAAAACTCAGGTACGTTCTATTTTTCTGAAGGAGTACAAGCTTAATTTACAAACCAAAATTGTAAAAATACGTGGCCATTTTAAAACAAAATCTGAATACAGTATAAAAACTTTGCACAGTGGAGGTAGGGCTTCATAAAATCAGATGGGGAAAAAGCATCTAGCAGGCCCCTGAAACAGAGGTGCCTGGAGATAAAGCAGCACAGGAGGATGAAATTCATAAGTTGTTGATGAGTGGACTGGATAAGCCTTGGTACATGCTGATTTCCACTGGCCTAAGCCAATCAGAGGAGTGGGTGGTGAAGGGAGGATTTTGATTCAACTCTTGCTAGGGTTTCAAACACCTGAGGGCACAATTTGTGGCATCAAAAACCGTAGCAGTAACATGACATTGTTTTGATGATTACTACTTTCAGCACAAAGCCAAAAACGATCAAGAGCCAATGAGCACAATGGTTTCTTGATAAAATGAACTGGCTGGTCATTTTCTATGGATGGAAGGAAAAGGTGGTGCGTATACTGCAGTTTGTACAGGGTTTCCTTGGCAGTACATGTGCACTCACAGTGGAGTAATACAGTTCATAATTTCAAATGATGACTTTCAGATGATCAGTGGTATCTTGTGGAAAGCAAGGAAAACCTCCTTTGCTGAGGTTGATGTAGACATTGTGGCAGACCCTGCCAAGAGGTGGCCTGTAATTATATATGAGCCTTGTCTGCCAGCACCTTGAGTAAAAGCCTCATGATTGTCACTTTAGTAACAAAAATCTTGTGTCTAAATCTGTCAAAGATGGCTAGATGACAAGAGGAAATCTCCTAGCTGTCACAAGACTGAGACATGGTGTGATAGGCTACTGTTTGATAGATATAGGGATACTGAGAGCCTGTACACTTTCCCCTGCTCTCTCTCAATGAGTATTTGAAGGCATTCAGTGGAAGACAAAAAAAAATCAAATGTCAAATTGCTAGGGTAAGTAGTTATGTGAGCTCAAGAATTCTTGTTTCTAGTTTTTCAGATAATTTCTGAGCAGATAGGGTAATAGGTCAGCTGAGCTGAATAGGTGGCTATGAAATACTGGACTCTGGTGGGCTTGCTCAGGCAATAGGACTGATGCTAAGTAGGTATTTGATGAATTCTGCAGAGGTTTATTCATTTACAAATTCAAGCAGAACAATTTCAGATGCATGTTGTGAAACTTAAAGTATCCTCAGGGATGATGCCAGTGTCCTACTGCTATGTCAAGCTTCTGCAGTCACCATGTCTCTATAGCTTGGATTGGGTGACGCTATTGAGTATTACCCTCTCTAGCCCCAGAACTTTATGCCTGTCAGATACTGATCTCTTCTTAAAATCAACTAGGGCTTTTTAAGTTGCTATAGTCAGAAGACCTCTGTGTTATTTAACAGTGCTGGTGGCGAGACCCCAGAACTCAGCAGGGGTGGGAAGCTGTTCTGTGCCCAGATGGTGACTCTTAGATATGGAAAAAATAAAGACCTTCCAAAACAGAGCACAGCACCCAAGGTGATTCTCATCAAAGTTATAGAAGTTATGTGAGGCACCTGTGGGAAGGACCACAAAAAAAAATCAAACCAAAAACCTTAATGAGGTCCAGAGAAAGATATGGGGGTGTGGGGGGGAATCTTAGTAATGAGTTTATAAAATAAAGCAGGGAAATGCATCAAGCATTTTGCAGAAGTCCTTCTCTCAGGAATTTAATGTTTATATAGTTCAAATACAATTCTGAAACTGAAATTTTTTGAAGATGCAGCTGTTTGGAAGCTGTTAAAAGTTCATTTCACCCTTTCTTTAAGACAGCCTGTGACATTTCTTCTGGAAAATAATGTAGATGAAACAGATCTACTTCAATGAGATGGTTATGAGGAGCAGTATAAGAATATGGTGGGGAGGGGCTGAGGGATTGTGTCAGTCATTCAAAGAATGAAAGCAGCCAATGACAAAGCACTGGAAACAGTAATTTAAAGAAGGATCAGAATATAGTATTGGAATAGATGAGTGAACTAGAAAAGAAGGGTTGAGGTATAATTGTGCAAATTGCAAAGTCGTGTACTTCAGGACTAATAACAAGAATCTCTGTCATAGGTTGACAATTCATCATTTTGATGACAGGAGAGGGGAATACCTAGGATTTATCAGCTGATCACAGCAAGCCTGTGAACTTCAGATTGATTTGGCTGTGAACATGCCCAAATATGTCATGTGGGGTATTTTCAGGAGGGGTCAAGAAGTATTAGTGTTTCTGTACAGTTGAGGCTTCAGCTGAAAAATTGCATGCAGTTTGATTCACTTGAGTGCAGCAAAAAAGAACACACTTGAATATTCAGAGGAAAAGAAACCATCCTTTTTACAGGAGACCTGAAGTGGCTTAGACTTACAAAGTGAAGGGTACTGGGGAATGTTTCTGTTTTATAAATAAGGTTCAGTCTAGGTTTAAAAACATAAAGGGAAAATGCTACTTAAGCAAAAAGAAAGGTAATATTATATGCACAAGAAGAAAATTGTAGAAGATGGGCATGAATACATGGTCTTAATAGGCTGCAAATTGAGAAGGTGATTTCTAACAAGCAGGATGAGACACAAGTGGAGGAAGACTCAGATGCTTATGATTCTCTAGGGTGGATGTATGTTCCTTATTCAAAGGTAGCATGGGTACCTCTGTGTGCACTGTATTTTGCCATGAAATCACAAAAAAGACATAGTGAAACTAAAAGCACTTTTGGAAAAACACATGCATTTAATTTGGAAAGATGTCAAATGTTAAGTCAATTCTCAAAATTGTTCTCTGGTTTCAAAACAGGTAGTTCAAACCTACACTTCAAGTGCAAGGTTAATGCCAGCTAGGTAGCAACAAACAGGTGTTGAGCTTCAATCAGTACCTTCAGAAGACAAAGAAAACACGTAAATCACCAGCATTTTAATCTAGTATGGAATTTTTAAATATTGTTTATCTGTGTATGCAAATTGAACTTGCCAAACTGCATAGAAAATCTTTGGTAGACAAGTGCTTCAAGTGTACATTTAGATACATATATGCTTGAATACTTATGAAAAAACTTAGGAGTAGAAAAAAACCTCCAGGTCTGCATACACCTGCATATTTAAAGTGTGATTGCTTGACACAGGATATGGTGTTTCCTTTCAGCTATACTACATAAGCAAAACAATGAAGAATACTAACAATGAAATAAACAGCAGATACAGTATAAAGTAGTTTTTTTCTTTTTGGGACCCTCATCTATACTAGATAATTTGCAATTAATACTTTATGAAAATTGCCTGTTTTGTATGCATGAACAGACAAAAAGCTTCCTAAGAGCATCATTGTTTCCTTAACGAAAGATACAATGCCAGTGACATTATCAGTATTATACACTTGAACCACAGTTGGTGGAGACGACATCTTCTATAGTGTGCTGTCTGCATTTAGGACTAAATCTTATTGCAGCAAGTGGATGTTTTGCCATTGAATTCAAAAGGATTCAGATTTGGCCCTCATTACTTGCCTCCATTTCTCCATGTAATTAAAGCATTTGAATGCTGACAGGTCACTGGAATGAATGCCCAATTAATTACTGATTTGTTCATCATAGCCACAGCCTGAATGCCATGAGTTATGAAATCACACTCAAAATGATTCCTCCTTGGATTTGAGGTAAGCTTTAAATAATCAGACATTTTTGCATGACACAAAGAAAAGACCAAATATGTGAATTTTAAAAAGTATGTTAAATTTGAACATTAAAAATGTATTGGGATATCGGAAGAGCTTTTCCTATTACATATGCCATATACATAGAAGTGTTAAATACAAGGTGCATATTGTACAGTAAGTCGATTTTCTGTGAGATAAATTAAAAAATATGCAAATTATAAAGAGTGTCAGAGCACTAAAGAAACATCTGCTAACCAAAGTAAAAAGTAACGATAATGATGATAAATAAGGAAAGACAAAAGTAAGTATTGTTTGAGATGGATTTTCACCCAGCTGTGCATTATTACATAGGAGTTATGAAAGAAAACTACTCTTTTAGCTGACTATCTAAAACAGGTCCAGAAAGCAATTTTTAAGTGTAGAAAGTCATTCCTGTGACAATGTGTTTTCTTCATTTCTGTTATTTGGAAACTGTTTGTGAATGCACCCTCCCATCAGGAAAGCAGGGAAAATCGATTTTGTGGAGTATTTCAGCATTTTGAAATACAGCTTCGTTTGTATTAGGAGCAACTGCCAGAACATAAACCAACGAGGACATTCTTTTCAAGGCAACTCTTACCCCAAGGCTGTCCTCCAAGAGGTCTCTCTAACAACAAAACAGGAAAGCTCTGAGGTCCCTGAAGCAATATGTTTGAAGAGCTGCTCTGTATTACAGACTCTAGGCAGCCAGCATCTTCCATCACGTCTTCCAAGAAGGTGGGCAGATGACCTTGCAGATGATAGGGAGAACAGCAAGGGTTCCCTGGAATTGTTCCAGCTACCTCAAATATTTGAGTTTCAATGACTTTAATGCAATTCAAAGTATACATTCCCCAGGTTAAGAGAACAACATTTGAGTTGGCGTAATGACAGGAACAACTTCCAACCATTTTGGAGTTTGGGTTGCAAATTTATTTGTGTGGTGAATCCGTGTCAAGATGCTCTAAAGATTGGAGGTCAACAATCACCATTAGAAGCCAAAATTGGATAAACCCTGAGGCTAAGTGATTATAGGATTCCAACTTTTACATTTTAGCATTAACTCTACCTTCAGCATTGATAGCAAAACTTTCTTTGTGTCTTCTTGGTTACTTACACGTACAATAACAAGCTAACTGTCAATAATGGTATGTTATGTATGGATGTGCATATTATCACCTTCTCATCTACTTCCTCATGTCCTTAAGTTTCAAAGAAATGTAACTATCATTTAACAAAATCTTGCTCAGTAATAAAAAATAAAGTCTACACTTTCTCTCTGTCAACCTACAATGTCTTTCCCTGCGTGTAAAAACATGGCAATCATTTAAGTATAATTCAAAATACCTTCCCTGTTCTTCCACTCTCCATAATATCCATCACCTTATCCATGGTTCTTCTAATCAGATTCTCTGTGATTCTGTCATTTATGGTCAGTATAAAGATAATGCTAGCTCAATTCCAGTAATCTCTGACAATTAAATCTTCTATCTTGTGTGATGAATAGCCTCTTTTTTCCTCCTTCTGTCCCACAGAAAAACACACCGTTCCTGAGATGCTGCTTGCAGAAATGATAGTCCTCCAAAAGATCTGAGAACAACATTTAAAACAGTACATCATAAAATAAAATTCAAAATATTACCTTATCCATGCTGAAGAGGACAAAAGAAATTAAGTCCACGATGTACATGGCAGAAAATTTCTTTCAGTCATATTAATTCATTGTCTAAATTAATTAATTCTGTGAGAATCCAAATATATTACAGTTATGACTAACTGCTGAATACTTTCCCTCAAACAAGAGCTTTAGCAGTTTCCCTTTCATGAACACTTCAGGAAGTCTTGATAGTAGTACATCGGCACTATAAGATTTCTTATGCTTGGTAAATTAGCAGTTTCTAGCTTAAGTCTTTCTAAATAAAGGTGTTTTTCAACTGTGAAAAATGGGGATTGGGTAGATGACATGTACTCACCTTCTATCTTTGTCCAAAAGTCATAGTGAATATAGTACTTTTAAAGTTTCAATCTTTCTTCTTGCTTAACCCAACATCAGAAGAGCAAGTATCTGAGTGCTACATAAGACTCTTCAAACAGAACTGTAAAGGGAATCTTAAAAAAAATAAAGTTCTGGGTTTGCCTAATTTCCCAACTAGTTTTACAGGCTCAGTATACTAATTCAGAAACTTTGGAAATATTTCAGCCACTCTTCCCAAATGTCAGTATACTCAACCAAATTTTTTGTTTGCTCATGTTGCATGTGAAATAGAGACTTCCTCCATCTCTTATCCTGTCACTGAACACCTTAAAAAAGCCTGACTCCATCTTCCTCATACCCTCCCTTCAAGTATTTATATACATGGATGGCATCCGACCTGAGCCTTCTCCTCTCTAGGTCTCTCACCTTCTCATTGCATGAAAAGTGTTCCATCTCAGCACTCTGTGTGTGGTCTCAACAGTGATGATCACCTCCTTTGAAGTGCTGTAAATGTGTTACTTAATGCAACCTGGGATATCCTATGCTTCATGACCCTGGAAGGCATCAGCTTTAAGTGAGCTTTGGCTTTTCCTGTCTGCATCAGTACACACTCAAAGTTTAGAAGTTCCTCCTTTCTATCCTATCCCTGCTTCTATCTCTTATATTCTCCTTTTTTTTTCACGCTGAAACTCAGTCACACGTTCCCTGTTTAGCCAGTCTAGTCTGCTGATATACTTATTTTCCTGAGTAACATGATGATCCATAATTATGGTTGGAGGAGGTTATATTCAAAGGCCTGTCAGCTTTCCAGAGGTTCTTTACCCTTCAGAGGTGCCTCCCATGTGATCCCATGGACTAGTTCCCTGAATGAGGTGCATTCTACTTTTCTGAAGTCCAGAATCTATATTCTTCTACTGTCCTTACTTGCTTATCTTAGGATCTTGGGCTCTACAATTTCATGGTCACTACAATCAAAGATGCTGTTGATTGCCATGTCTCCAAGTTCTTCCTTGGATGTGAGAAGTACATCTAGCTGAGATTTAAAAGATCTAGTCATGACTTGTGAGTGAAATTAATACTTGTGACATTATATTCTACAATCTTATATGTATAACGACAAATCAATATTCCCAAAATTACTGAGACACACCCAGTCTTCTCAGTGTGACAAGAGTAGGGCCTGTCATGAAAATACCCTAATGCTAGTATCACTGGAAATTCATTCCTGCCTTTACTCTCCCCCTTATTATAAATAGACAGAAAAATGTCAGGTGAAGGAATTAAATGGGAATTTACTTGATTCTTAACATTATTTTGATTCTCATAAACATTTTTTCTTGCATATATAGAAAAAAACCCAGGAAACTGTAGGAAATTTTTTGCATCCACTGACATTTTAGTTGAAGTTAGTCAATATTATTTTGTGACCATTTTTTTTTTCTGACTAATTTCCTCCCTTCTCAGCAGGTGAAATCTACTTCCAGTTAGAGACTCACAGTGTTCAGCATCCATTCTGATGCAAACCAAAAAAGTCAGGTCTCTTGCTGGTTGGGGACAATGCAGTCATTAATCAAAATCACTCTGCATCTCCACTGATGATGGTAAAAAAAAGTCTGTCTACTATCAGCATGCAAAACTAAACAAGAATCACTGGGCTATGACTTTAGAAAAGGAGCCAATATGAAACAAGTTCTAGGGAAAATGATAGGAGAGGAAGCACATCTCTGAACCTGAGGATCCTGAGGCTGACCTTTGGATTTCATGGTAATTTAAAGTAGTTTCAAGGCTACCTTGAGATATTACTGATTCTTAAGAGCCACAAGAAGTCTTTCTGATGATGGTAGGCAACACCTGGGGCAGTAAGTTCCTCTCCAGGAACTTCCTCACCATCCAAACATCTTTGAAGTGGAACTTGCAGTGAAAGGGAAAGGGAAAAAAACATTACTACAGAATTTCTGTACATCAGAGAAATTCTCAAAGAGATGCCTAAGCTGACTTTAAGGCTGCTTTGTGCTGCTACTATTGCACAGAACAGGATAAATTCCCCCATGAATCTGTCTTATAAATATTCTGAGGAGATAATCTTGAATTCTTCAAAGTGTTTTAATACGGAAATATTTTAAAAAACATGTGAAATTCTACACCCATGTTTCTGGTCTGGTCCTATCAGTCTAGGATTAGTCAAAGGGAATTTACAGCTGAATACCTTGGAAAGTGCCAGTGAGACTGATAGCTAGTAATCAATAGTAAGTAACTGAGATTTTCCACAGAATATTCCTATCCACAGCAGGAATCATCTGCATGCAAGTAACATAGGGAGGGAAGAACACTAAAAAAAAGGGGTTTTACCACTTCTTCTCTTGCCACCTCTCTGACAAACCAATCTCCTTTGCCTAAGTGAGGGTTTTTTTGGTCATGTTTTCCATCTGCTGGACTGTTTAAAACTATATTTTCTACATTATGTTACATATATAAAATAGGAGACACAGAATAATATAAGGCTTACCGGACAGTCTCAACAACTTTTGCAGAACTTAACTTTTAATTAAATGAACAAGCAAACAAACAAACAGCTCCTTTCTAATTTCCAGAAAGCAAAGCCTTAAAAAAACACCTGGACTAGCAGACTTCTGAGAAGTTATTTCTCCACAGTGTTAGCCCTGAAAAATTACAACAGTTTTGATTCCAAAGATGTGAATTATTTCAGGGCTAGTGACTTTAATGGGGGCTTGGGTAGGGGGTGAAATGACCCAAATGCATGAACTCTTTTACAGTATTGCTGAAAGAAGACCCTATCTATAATTTTCAGCCTATATTCTGATTCATGTATAAATAGTTAATTCATAAAATGACATATGTCTTATCAAAGAACAAAATAACATACTCAGTTTGACAAAACCAAAAGAAAAAAAGTGACAAATATGTACATGAAACCAGGACTATTCTCCAAAAAGGCAGTAAATTCTCAGTGGATTACCCCATAGCAGAACTATACCAAAACAAAAACAATACATCAAATCCAGTCTTGGGGATGAATCCTGAAATGCACTGATCTCACTGAAGTCAGCGGGATATATGCAAGAGCCCACCGAAATTCAAGGGCCTTGAATTTCAAATCAAATCTTTCTTTTTATTTGCATGTGCTAGTGCCAAAAAACAAGCAAAAAGAAAGTGATGTTTCAGTCCCTTGGGTTTTTCTTAAAGAGATTACCTCACTTTTATCCTTGGGATAGGATACCAGTTTCTGTAAGAAAAGATAAATCTGATCCAAAATACTCGATAAATTGAAAAGACAAATTCTGAACACGGTAGCTGAAGGAATTATTAATGATACCACTTGAAAACAATCAGTAATGTGGCTAAACTGTCATTTCTCCTCTGTCCTTTAGGTCAGGACTTATGCTTTAAGGATCACACTAAAGGATTTAAGTAACTGAAAATGCATTTTCCTTTAAACTGCAACTCTCCTAATCTGTAGCTTATGACTTTTTGACTCATTGATGACTTCATAGAAACACATGGGACCTTAAAGAACTTCTAGTTCCAACTCCATCCCTGGATGCCCCAGCCCTAGAAGTATTTCAGGCCAGATTGGATGGAACTCTGAGCAACCCAGTCTAATGAAAGGTGCCCCTGCCCATGGCAGGGGGTTGGAACTAGTGATCTCTAAGGTCCTTTCCAATCTAGAACATTCTATGATTTTATGATTCTATATTGCTCTCCTATTTTCACATGGCTATGCTGCATTTGGTTTCTGATTTTTTTGTTCCCTGCAAATGTACTTTCTTACACATGCTATATTCTTCTCTGAATAAAACCCATTAAAATAAATGTGAAAAACTGGTGAGAAATAACATGGCTATTGATCTTGTATTATATTCAAATGTTTTCCCAAGTTAATTAGATTAGTAAAACCAAGTTCAACTGTGAAGAACTAGAGAAGGACCATACAAGTCTGAGTGATAATACTGCAGATGAATTTCACAGCAGAAGAATTAGAAGTGATGTACTCACGATTGACCAAACAGAACTTTACACATGCAGTGCCAAATGCTGAACTGGCTATTACTACCCAGCAATTATTATAGTGGAATTATAATAGTGAAAATGTCAACTCAGTACCCAGTTATGATCAAAAAAGAGAACTGAATGTTAAGAACTATAAGAAGAGCAATACAGAAACAATACCATTAATATAATTTTGCAGCTAGACAGTTCTACCATGCACTTGCATCTTGAATAGTGTGTATATTTCTGGTCCTTTGACTTCAACAAAGATGTAGAAAAGCTGTAAAATATTCAGAAAAAGGTTACAAGGATGTCCAAAGTTATGGAACAGCTTCTGTGTAGAAATTATTAATTAGCCTTGCATTCTTCAGTCTGGAAAGGAATTATCTGGTAGGGGGATGCTAGAGGAGTTGATAAAATAATGACTGATAGAAAGTGAGTGACTAGAAAAGTTACTCCTTCATTGTGTTTTAAAATACAAAACCTAAGAGGCATTAAACTAAATAAGCAGATAGTTTGACAATGCCAAAATGAGATGTTTCTTTGGGCTGTATACAGTCAAACTGTAAAACTTCTTGCAAGATTCCTGGATTCCAAAAGTTTTACATGGATTTAAAGAGCAACAGCAACATCCATAAAAAATAAATCCATAACACATTATACAACAGAATGATCCTACCTTTGAACTACCAACTCGTAGATATTGCAAGGGTATTCTCAGGAAGCATCAGTTTATATGCTCTTCTAATATCTGTTACTGGCTGCCATGGCCTTTGTGAAAGATATTAAGGGAATTCAGACAGATGACTTCGGGCTGGACAGAGTAGAGACATGCTAATATTTTAAAGAATTGATGGAGAGAGGTAAATAGTGACAGATCTTAGACCTATGTTTTGAACATCAGTTGCCCTAAAACTTTTTGGTCATACTTTGACAACAAGGGCAAATTACCAGTTTAATCATACCTTTGCTTTCTCACCATTTTTTTATCTACTAAAAAGCTTATCTCTCATTACCTGGTTACTAAGTTTATTTAATATTTTTCATAGAGTGACTTTATCAAAACCCATCTGAAAGGCTATATACATTGCATCCAAAAAAAACCCCCTGTCTATGTAACTTTTTATTAACTACTATAAAGATATTCATTGTTTTTAGAGAGAGAAGTTATCAGTAATTCACTACTTTAATTGGAAAAAACTAATCTAAACAAAGATTGAAATCAGGAGGTTGTCATAATTCAAGCCTATGCAATCTTTCTCTCTTCTGAAGTTTTCCTTTTCTAAGTTCAACAAGGGTATCCTAGCCATGTCTACTTGCATCATCAGACACAAGCTGAGCAGATCTTCCTTGTGCCAGCCTGATGAAAGCTGTGCAATTACTCTGTGCTCTACTGTGTGACTTCTGCTCCAAAACACTGGGCAACATCATGTGAGAACACCATGCTGATAGGTTTATATAAGGCTTCAGAGCTCAGTGATCATAAATTCATATGCCAGTAAACAGGCAGCAATAAATCTGATCTTTCTGAGCCAGGGGGCCATAAACTTCATAAAAAGAAAAAAGGAAGCTTCACTGCAGCTAATTGCAACAACAGGGAGATTATCTTGTTTTTTTTTCCTGTCTATAAGTGCAAGAAATACTGAGTTATTAGCTCATTTAAGGAGGTCTGAATGTAAGGTAAGACGATTGGTGGGTGATATAAGAGATGAGTGAATGGGAGAAAACAAGGGTCTACCACAGATGGGCGATATTTTTGTTTTTCTTTTCCATGTGTAATTTTTGGACCAAAATAGAAAAGCAATACAAGCACATCATTTACTCCCTTTACTGTTTTCCTTCTGACCTCTTTTTATACAATTCATATAAAATCATAGCAGCATAGTTAAAAAGAAGTTTTGAAGCCACAGAAAAAGTACAAAGAGAGATGCAATTGCTTGCATCACAATAAATAATCCCCAAAACAAACAACAATACCAACAACAAAACACATCCTTCCTGCCCCTCACCCCCTCTGCCCAGTACTCATCAGGTATAGAGTTGTTATGATGTAGGCTGTTAATTTGGGCATTTCATGGGACAAAAGTCAAAGCTATGCCAGTGCTACCTAATCTGCCCAGCTTGTATTCCTGGCTTTTCCTTGCTACATCACACGGCTTCTCCAGGGTGAGGTGACATTTCTAGGGCTGGTGGCCAAGCTGGTCATGCTTGAGGTAGCCCGCCCTGCTGGGATGCATTTTCCCTCACAGCATTCACACCCCTAAAGTCCTGCTTCTGTAACAACTGTAAACCAGGTTCTCCTGTCTGAACCTCAGCCTCTAGTGAACATTCATGCTCACTGGCATGTGACACGTAGCTCTTTTTTTCTGTATTTCCCCCTCCAACCAGTTCTGGGTTTGTCCCTGTGACCAGGTATGGAATTCACAGTGAAGTGAATCAATACTGATCTCAAAGGAAGTGGGAAGGAGTGTGATAATTTCCTAGCACCCAACTGCCAAAAACAGGGTCACTTAACATGCCCTGCCATGAGCCTGTTGCATATCTGCAAGTCACTGAACTGCTCCATGGAGCAGATTTTATGAGCCCAATGTGCTCTCTCAGCAGAAGTGAGCAAGGCAGTGCTAGCAGTTGGCAAAGCCCAAAGGATGACAAACAACTTTCTCTCTACCGCTTTATGTATGTTTCTCACCTCTTTCTGTCCCCATGCCTGGGAAAACGGGAGGAAAATGTACATGTCCCAAAGCAGAACAACCCCAAAATAGCTCTGCAGCTTATATCACTAAAGAGGAGGGAGTAAGTCACGAGACTTAACTACATAAACCAACCACCCCGACACTATCTATCTTGAGGAAGGATAGTCTACAGTGTGCATCAATACAGAATGCTGAATCATAAGTGGCTGAGGAAGACCCCGATTTCAGAGCCCAGAACAAGCTAGTGTGAAGCTGTTTATGCTAGTGGTAATCTTCTGAGTACTTTATAAACAAACCTTCAACAAACCCCACTTCCATGGCTGAAGAAAAAGGAACAAGAACAAGAACTAAAAAGGAGATAAAACTGTTAAAATTGTGGTTGACTCATGACTTTATTTCCATCTTACCTCTGAACTTTGTAGGTTACTCTTACTGTGATTGTCATGCTGTTTAAACAAATACATTTAAATATAAAACACATACACACAGGACAAATTACAATTATTTAGGCCTAAGAATAGATTATAGCCAATTGACAATTTCTAGGGTTGGTTGGCAAACTCCTAATGTTAAGTCTAAGTGTTGATTTATGATGCTAGAGTTTAATCTTATCATAATATGGTATTGCAGTCACTAGAGATGAAAAAAGTTTGTTCATTTATTTTCACTGACAGATAAAGTTTGGCAGCTAAGGAGAACAAAAAATAAATGGTGAAACTTCTTTCAGTTTTTTTGGTTTATACTCCCTTTTTTGCATTCCATCTTGTATTTTCTGTTTTTATCTGGTTGTTTCCTGTCAATATTCTTCCTCAGTTATTTTGCTTACTAAAATGGACATGAAAAAGAGAGTGAGAAATGGGAGATATTTCAGAACATAATCCTCATGATATATACATTAAAAATAAAAGACAGATAATATCATAAAATTTTTTTCATAGACACAATTAGGGATGGCGAAGAAGAAAGCTAACTGTCATGGGAGATCAAAGCATGAACACACACCTGAGGTACTTCAGGCCCTGCTTGAGTACCTCACCAGTAGCATTGACTGGACAGAAAATTTTCATTGCTTTGTGTCTTGCCCATCTGTAGAGTTCCTCTAGAGGCAGAACTGCTAGGTACCACTCTCTTTAGGACATATGATCAAGGCTTTGTCCTTCAGTGGTTTCTTACGCAACGGAGGAACTGATGTGGCTGACATTGGTTAAATTATATGTTCCTGATTTTCAGAGTTTTAATGACAATAGATTCCTTTTCCATCCTTAGAAATGCATTTGATTTATTATGTGTTACAGATATTAATTTTAACACAAAGAGAAAGAGTGGATTAGTTTATGTTGTTTAATATAATTAATAGAAGACAATATAATGACTAAGGGCAAACAAAATTTCAGTCACTGAACTGAAATGCATGACAATTCTTGAAAAGACAAAGTATCCAGATTGTGTGTATCAAACTACTTTCAGAGCAATTGCTTTGTTCAAATATGCAGAGAATGCTGAGCTAGCGAATAATTTATACTGGCTATGAGAAAAATACAAAATTTCTGAAAAAAACCCCAGAATTTCAGTACATCCCCTTCCTGAAATTGTGATTAAATATTTTAATTTTTAAATGACAGGAATGAGAAGTACTGAAAACTTTTTATTTGGAGACTATAAACAATTACATTCGTAGGAATACAAAAGTGACCATAATTTTTTAGACCAAAACTTAATTTAATCAAAAGCCATTTTTCCTAAAGTGACCTGATATGTATTACTGGACAAAACAATGAACGGTGTACAGATTTGGCAGTGTCTAAAACACTGATGCATTTATCATTGATTACTTTCTCTAACATAATTTCAAATTTTTTTTTTTGCCTCTCATCATCAACAAATTCCACTATTTCATTTAACAAGAAAAAAAGACTGCTTTTATCATCTGTATTATACCTGACATTCAATATTTTCAGTGCATGACTACTTGTTTTCCAATTATAAAAAACGATGTTCCTATTCACTTTTCCACATGGACTTCTAGATATTGGTCATAGTCCCCCATTGCTAAAGAGTTTCAGGCTTCCTTGTACAGAAACTACCACATCTTACTAATCCTTCTTAATGAGCTCCTGCCTTCCATTTTTTTCCTTAATTTCTTAAAATCTTGTAGTAAGCTAAAACTGATGTAATATTAGGGATCATATTTGCCTGTTTTTCTGTCTGCTCCTCATCACTGAATGAATGTTTGCTGAGAGCCACCCTCAATTCCAATATGTTTCCTGAATGATAGCAGTTAGCTTATTGCATATCACATATACACTACTATGTGGCCATTTACTGAATTTCATTTACCACTGACATGTGAAGAATTTCTGAAATACTCTATCATTAGTATCAGTTTTGAGTGTCTTGAATTATTCTGTCTCACTCGTGCACTTTGTCACCTGACTATTTGCTCTCTGTTTGAGGTCATTTATTAACACACTGGACAACACTTATGCCAAGGGCCTGAAGAACCCTGCTATTAATAGCTTTTCATTGTGAAAACCGACTCTTTGTTCCTGCCCAATTTTTCTTCTCTTTCAACCAATTATTAATCCATGAGAGGGCCTTCCCTCTTACCCGTGACAGCTTAATTTCTTTAGAAATCTCTTCTAAGGGACTTTGTTGAATGCTTTTTCAAAATGTAAGTCACTGGGTCACCATTGTCCATAACCTTTATGACTCCTCAAAGAACTTCCATTGATCTGTGAAAGTGGACTTCATTTTAAAGAAGCCCAATTGGTTCTTCCTTGGAATATATCATATTTATCTAGATATCTGTTATTTCTCTCCTTTGTTATAGTTTCTTTTATTTACTTGATATGGAAGTCAGACTCACTGTAGTTCCCTGAATCATTTGTGAAGCCTCTTTCAAAGACTGGGTACTCATTAACTGCCTTCTACTTCCCTGGCACTGAGACTCCTAAAGCAATGCCTACAATACACCTCAGTTAATAGTTCATTGGTTTGATGTCTGTGTTTCTTTAGGACTCTTGGGACAACGTTGTCAAAGACTTCAGCCTTCCTATCAAATTCTATAACAGTAACCCACTCCTGAGATCAAAATGTTTGAGAATTTTAAATGACTCAAAATGGAGCAGCCTGCGTGCAGCAAGCCCTGAACTTTTGATATACTAAATGGTAGCCCCGGCAATATGATGTATGATTGAGTCTAGTTTTCACTTTTTAGTCTAAAAGCATGCCTTTTATAAAAAACAGCTTCCACCTCACAGAGAACAGTAGTTGTCATTTTTACCTGATTAGTAAGCAAGATTTCTTTTGATATCGCTGTGGTCTTGTACCATTCAAATACATCTGCAGGCATTTAGTTAGTATTTCTTTTTTTGTTATTGGTGAGCAAGTACGAAGATACTGGTACAGTAACCTTTCCTATATTTGCCTAAGTACCAGTGCTGTACAAGTAAGGTTGTTTTTCAAGAGCATGTCTTTTTCAGGTTCTGCTAAACTACTGTTTTGTTTACTGGATTTCCCAAATCAAAGACTGTAAGCCTTTATGCCAGACTTTGAGGATACTAGAAGTAGATGTTGAATGTATGAAAAATACATAGTTTCAGAATTCTCTATCTCCCTTAATAGCCTGCTTCAGAAGACAGAAAACAAAACTCTTACGGTAGTCACTGAAGAAGAAGTGTAGAAGGGAAAGAGCATGGTTGAGAAAATTCAGAGGACAAGAGCAAGAAGTGACCAGCGAACAGGAAACAAAATGAAAGATGAAAGGTTTTCAGCTAACAATATCTTTAATATATATTTGTTTACTCTTGAAAACCAGCTACATGTATATTTGCAGGGAACAATGCATTACAATATGAAAAATTAATATAAAACTGCATTTAAATAACTAATGTGTTGGCACCAGAACTGATGTGGACCCAGGAGGAATGTGGTTCCCTTGTTAAAGCATGTTCATTAGCATAAGAAGCACAAATATGAAGGGCAGGAAGGGAGGAGGGTTCCCATGTTAATAAATATTTACTTTGTGATTCCTGAATGACAGAAATCAACAAAAGCTAGGAAAGAGAAAGTTCCAGCAAATATTCCAACCTTAACTAGAAAATGAAATCAGAAGCTTAAATCTAAATTTTGAGTTCCTTGGTTTTTTCTTGAGTCACAAAATATAAATTCCCCTTGGTTTTCCCTGAAAAGTTTGATTAAGTGAGTAAATAAGAATGGCTCCAACTATCCAGTCCTACTTTGCCTATATTGAAATCAGAAATTCTAGTCGTTGTAATTTTTTTCACCCCCAATAAAGAAAAGAGTGGAAGAATTTCTTCAGTAATGTTACTTTATATTTTTATAGTACCTTTTATTCTAAAAGACCCCAGATGTTTTCTATGAGAAGATGAATTATTTCATCTGCTCCTGAAATACAGATAGCTGTTAAATTCCTCTAACACTACACAATTCTGGGTAATACCAAACAATACTTTAAGTTAAAGATGAAAAGACAGGTACCAAAGTGTATAGTTGGAGAATAATAAACTCTTTTTCTTTTCAGTGACTACCTGCAAGTGGTTAAAAGCTTGATTTAAGGTCCCCACTACTGGCATGCTGTCACAGATACTGATTAAAAGGACATAAAGAGAAAAAAGGTCCAGTTATGAAATAATCAAACTAAAAATATCAGCTTTATTGTTGGAAAGATTCTCCATAGGACTAGTCCAGCTATATTCTGCTTCACTTAGGAGCTCTAAAGACAACATGCTCAAAGGCAGCTGGATATTGCTTCGGAGGAGGGGAAACATCATTAGTTACTTTCCTTATAATGCTAGTCCTGTAAATGAATATATATTAATGGGATTTGTTTAACTATGTTATACTATGAATAACATGGGATTTGGTTAATATTCATAACTATGAATAATCGTTTGCCTCTGTTGTGTACCTGTTGTTAGTGGGGACACAAATCATGCTCCCATGCCAGCTCTGTTGGGTTGAGGGGTGAAATCTCTTTCCGAATGAGATCAGGTTGTGGCTCACATCAAACAGGTCCTCCCTGCTCTGCCAGCAGCCTCCAACCCATTTGTTTGACAACTGCTGTCTTATGTAGGGAAACGTTCCACCCCCACCAGAGCAAGTGGATGCACGTGTGCCACTGTGGTCTTGCACCTTTTCAGAGTCTCTCTGAGCATGGCCATGGCTGGTTTGTGCAGGCAGGCTGGAAGGAATGAGCCAAACTCATGCTTTATGGACTTTCCAGCATTTGTATAAATTTCCATAGTGTGAATTAAAGGATGTCTCTTAGCCCTTGAGCTAACTGCTGTGAGAGAATTGAATAAAGTAACTTTAACGGGAAGCAGTAAAACACATTTTTGAGCTGACAAGTGGAGAACTAGAAACACGGAAATGCATGCAATCTGATTAGTCTAGACTCTGTGAACTTCCACATGTGTGTTCAATAGGGAAATAGAAACTTGGTCTGCTTCTAAAATAAACATAAAACTCCTTCAAAGGACAGCTGTAAGAAAGCTTTCTTATTTTAATGTCTCTTTCTTCATAACTCCAGTCCAACCCAGCATCTGCTGTCTGTTTTTGCAACCTACACTGACATAGTAATATCTAAGACCAGTTTTTGCTATCCAAAATCCCTTACCATCTGGGAGGCTGTCACCTTTTGAGAGAGCGATAGTGTCTGTCTTTTAAAGCAGTGTTGCTACTGGTGGGATTCATAACACCTTTGATGAAGGGGGTTCTCAAGGTGTGCTGGTAAAGGTGCCTCATGCACCCACACACATGGTGGGGAAGTTTGTCTTCGTAGCCTCCTAGGATGGCTTGACACTGGAAAAACAAAGCTTGGAATGTATACATAGAGAAATTTTCTGATGTCACTACCTGCAGTTGCAGCCAATGATAAAACAATTCGAACAAGAGTGGGCCCCAACCCACATACCCATTCCCTGAAATAAAAGGCTCAGTTTGCCACCACCATGAGAAATACATACTGCCCTGGAGAGATGGGTATGCAGCCATACAAACCTTGCCACAGACACACAAACTGTCAGACATAAAAAGCGAAACCCAAGCAGATTCACACATTAACCCTAATCAAGGAAAAAGGGTATTATATACATCAAGGACAAGTTCTACTCAGGAATGTAGCTATGCTCCAGAAAAAAGGTACCGCAACTTTAAATAACTGCTTGAGGTAGATAAAGCGTTGGAGCTGTGCCAAGGTAAAAGTTGTAAAACTGGATTGATATTTGCTACAGCTTGCTAAGGGTTCCCTAGAGCGAGGATGCAATGTTCAAATATAATAATAGATAGCCTGAAAAAAATATTTCTGATAAGTGTGCAAATGTAACACAGACCCTGTCTATGATGAAGCAAGCTTTTGTGTCTCAGCTATCCTGAATACTGGGGTGACCCAGATTTGCTGTTACCTTCCCTGATTGCAGTCACATCCTTCAGCAGGAAAGAAAATGGGCCTGGGCTTTGAACAGGGCATTTTGTTAAATGCTGTCTTGGAAAAGTAATTACTCAAAAGCCAGACTAGTGCATATTTAGAGGGAGGGGTCTGTGGGAGGAGAGAATTCACATTCATTAATAGCAGCCCAGCAATCCCAAAGGGAAGAAGAGTTAGTGCTAATCTGACCTCTTTTCAGGCTTCACCTTAGCATGGTGACCACCTCAAGCTCTGTATATGTGTGTATAAATTGCTTAAGATTCAATTGAAAACATTAAGTTTTAAAAAGGATTTAAGGGAAAATTTTCAATAGCTTCTGAAAGGGGATAATTTATTAGCTTTGAGTAAATTAAAATCTCAAGCAGGGGTAAAGACTTTAGAGATTACTTTAATACATTTTATATGCTTTCAACAGAAATATTCTTTTAAATGGTCCAAAAATCAGCTAATTTTGTCCTATTTAGTAAATTACCTCCTTAGGCTGTAATGTTACAGATTACAATTGCTAAAAAAAGTTATACCTTATCAAAGAGGAATAAACTGCATTTTTATAGTTTTAAATATAGCACTTCCCC
>VYXB01009880.1:87111-144211 GCA_013397135.1 Pachyramphus minor | reverse complement strand
CCCCCCCCGTAATTCAGGCTGGTAAAATGCCGTGTTAAACTTATGCCAAGGAGGAAGTGTATCTTTTACATTCCTGTTAGGTCAGATGATAGTGAAGTAGAATGTTGTGGCTACATCTCCCATATACTATCCTAGCAATTTAGAATATATTTTGTCTTTGAGATCAGACATACGATCAGATAACTCTGGTTGACTGTTACCTTGCATCAGTCGAGTCTCAATAAATGCCTGTGCAAATGCATTTAGCCCATGGCATATTCAGAGTAATTTGCTTCAGCTTAGCCCCTTTTCACTGCTGGCTAACGTATGTCACATTATCTTGTATTTGTACTGGACAATTACAGCAGACTCACTGATGTGCAGTAACCTGCCGTGCTGAGGCTATTTGATTATGACTGAGTCTTGAATTTGTCTATGAAACCACTGTTTTCCAGGTTTAAGGTCTCTTTGGGAGGGGTGGAGGATGGCAGGAAAAACATTGGCTCTGAACAAAAGTCATATACATCCACCCTTTAAACAGCCAACAGGCTACCTTTCAAGCCATTTCCTTTATGGCAAAAAACCATACTGCCTGCTCAGCAGTGAAGCTGGCTTGGCTTTAGGCAGATTTATAGCTATCAGCAGCTGGGAAGCCAATGACTAGATTTCAAAACTAGAAATCAGTTTACATAGGGAAAAGGTTTAGAATAACAGTTCTTGTAAACCACAGAAGTAAGCTGTTACATACTTCACTGCTTTAAAGTTGTTTCTGCTGCTGGGTGAATATGTCTGTGGTAGTAAATTTAACAGTGACAGAAGTGAGATTGGAACTTAACTGTCCATTTTGACAAGACTGAGTGATCTTTGACAGAATATTGTCCTGGCCTACCTTAGTCTTCAAACATTCCTGGGAAGAGTGTGGGAAGGACCAGAGAGTTAGGTGGTGGAGGTGGGAGGGACGTTGGAATTGGCCAGAGAGTGTGGATAAGTGTCATTCTGCGCTAGTTTGTCTCAGTTAGAAAATGACTCCAAACCCATTTATTTTATTAATATTGATGCAGTCTAACTTACAAAAAGAAGTTGAAGAGTTAGTAAGGAGATAAGTATCTGTTGAGGAGAAAATTATTTCAAAGACTGGTGAAGGTAAGATGGGGAAGTTGATGGTAAGTGATGATGGGGTAAGAAAGAGTGTTCAATGAGAAGAATAGGGAGAAGGGAGGTTAAGTGGATAGATTATAAAGACACAATCAGGCTGCCAAAGGAGAAAGAACCTGCAGCATAAATAGGGAAAAAAAATATTACTGCAGTAGTGACTCAAAGGGAGACATTAAGAGCCTAAGCTACAAAATAAATTACTAGGGGTTATTGGACAAGAAAAGAAAAATAATATTGGAAAGAGAAAATCACGTCTAGAAATTTTTTTATTACAAGAAATGGGTCAAGGCACTGCATGATCTTTGGATGGGTATCCAGATCCATACACCTATCTGCATGGTCATATGTGTGCAACAACATTTAAGACATTTAAGAGTTACCTAAAGCTCGTGACTTCTGGGGCTCAGATCAATTAGGATCTTCAAGAATTTAAAGGAAGATGAGTTTTTTTCATGGTAGAATTGTGGAGAAGGCAGAAATATATGTAGCCTGGCAACTGCTTTATGCTGCTCAGGAAGGGGGTTGTTAAACTTTTATTTGTAGTTTTATGTGTCTGTATCACTTACACACACATGTAATACAGTGTTTGCTGTTGGTGTTCAGAGGGGCTACAGAGTTTTAATTCTTCATTGTTCAGGATCAAATTTGTCCATTACACCAGCAAGCTCAGCATCCAGGATAGACCCGAACAAAAAAAACTAAACATTCATCATTTCCTATAAAACATCTAAAGAGCTCAAGTATGGGCAGACCAAATGCATCTTCACTTGTCCTTGTGCCTGACTATTTTGACCTATAAGACATGTGAGATGACTTTTGAAACAAGTCCCTTGAGCCCTGGAACTAATGAAACTCTGGTTTCCTGTGAATCTGTTTCCTGACTGTTTTATTTTGGTTTCTGAAAGGTCCTGGATATGACAGAAGCTTTCTACAGGTTAGTTACTTATGAACTCACTCTCCATTGAAGGTTTTCTCACCTGAGGAGGTCCAAATCTCCCTTCCCCAGAGCACTTAAGGGGTTCCTTCTTTTGTGCCTCGATTCCTATAAAGCTTTGAGAACTGGAATATCTCTTAGATCTCAAGAACTCTGACAAATATTGCAGAGCCAGAGAGGTCAGAGCATAGATAAGGGGTGCAGACAGGGATAGGAATTACTTTCCAGCCAAAACAGTAACTTATTAATTGTCATGACAGTTCTTTGGACATAAAGTTTCCCATGCTGGACTAGTCCAGCATGGAGCCTACCGCAGTCGTTTGCCTCTGCTTACCCATACCTTTTACTAGTACATCATCACCTACTTGATCTGAGAGTAAAGTCTTGTCAAAGGGAAAATAAAGTACAAAACTGCTAGTCATATTCTTTTCTTGAAAGTATTCTCTTTTATCTCACTGTCTCATATCCTTCGTGATTTCCACAAACATTTTTTAATTCCCTCCTTTTTTTTGCTGTGCCACTCTTTTTTTTTTACAGAAACTGCCTCCTGAAAAGATGGTTCCCCCAAAGCTGCTATTCCATTGTCATATATTGATATTGTTATACTTTCTATATTATTGTTTTCTTTTGCTCTTTGATGCCTTCTGGAATGCTAAACTTCTTTCAGCAACCACCATTTCTCCCTTTCAGAAAATGTTTTCATTACCTTATACTCACTGCTTCTTAAACTCAGAGATCTCAGTAATTCAAATGATTCCTCCTTCAAGACAGTTTAACCTGCATTTATTCAATTTTACCTACTGCCACACTGCCTTTTCACCTCACTTCCTTCAACCTCTCTGGAGCTCTCTATAAATTTCTTTAGTGTTGATCAGCCTTTGTGATACATCTAAGAATGATCAACTCAGTCTTCTCACAGATTTTATGTCACTACTTTACAAAACAATATCAATCGCAAGGTACATCTTTGGATTATCCCAGATGAATTTACTTTTTTTTTTTTTCTTTTTTCTTTTTACCAGTGGAAAAAGGAGCAGTTTCTGCTTTGTGATGCTCTGGTTTTAACCCAGTGTACTCTTCTTTTACAGTTTTCTGCAAGGAACTTGCAAAACCACTTTGAGTAAATCCAAGTGCATCAGATCAACCCCATTTTTTTAATCTCAGATTTTGCTGATGTACTCCAGGAATGTTTGAAGAAAAGAGTGATAGGTTATCCATTACCAAATCATGCTGCTTTGTCCCAATCATATCATACCTGAGGGTTTTAAACATTAGCATTGCAAACAGTGAAGGTTTTTGGGAGATGACTTCAAGATATGACTAAGTTTAAACACAGAACCTACACCATTTAAGCTAGTGCTATATTTACGTACTTTAAGTTCAGCATTGTGTTGGAACCTGGATCATCAGGGTTGCAGTCCTTAGGCAGTGAGAATTTTCTCTTTAACTTATTTTTTTTTAATGAAAAATTGAATTTTTTGCTTGCAGCTGTCCCAGGTAATTCTTAGATCTTATGGAGATTTAGTAATGGCAGATATTTCTGACAACCAGAGACACCAGGGTTGGAGGTTGGACTGAATTTTGCCTTACAGAGGGGTGCTTCAGTGCATAATGGAGAAGGAAAGGGAAATGCATGGAACAGGACCATGGTCACTAGACCTGTGGCTGCAGGGTGGTCCCTAATGCTGCAGCTTCTCACAGAGGAGAGGAGCAATCAACAAACTTCCCCTTCTGGAACACCGGCACAGACCCAGGAGCTGGTAATGCCATCTTGCAACCCAAAAGTCTGCTTTATCAGTGTACTGCCTACATTCACTTATGTGTCAATCCTTTCTTTCCTTCTTTTCCTCTATCCTAGTTTGAATAGCTGGGCCCAGTTCATCACTGTGTGGGCGTAACCCAAACTGTTTATTCTACACCCTCTATGCCATTTCCCAGAAGCTGTAGACCATCTGCAGCAGCTGCCCAGAGCACACCTGACCCCTCAGTCTATGTGCTGGGTGTGAAGAGGCCTGTGAGATAAGATGTGCCTGTCCTCGCACCCAGCACACCCATTCACTCACTGTGGAACTCCCCGCCCTGGGAAAGGGGCTGGGGCTGAACCTGCAGATATATGATTTTGGGGGTCTTGGGACTGCTAGTTCCACTCATGGAATCGAGAGGAGAACCAGAGCCTCAACTGGACTGCAGCCACCACTTCCAGCCAGATTGCAGCCACTACTCTCCAGCTGGATTCCAACCCCCACTTCCAGCCGGATTGTAGCCACCATTTCCAGCTGGGCTGTGACCACCACTTCCAGCCAGACTGTGACCATCGCTGACATCAGCAGGTTTTTCTCCTCTCTTTTTGCTTTTTTGGACTCAGAGGGGCCCATGGGGGGTTCAGTGTGGGGGCTGACGAACACCATTCTGTTCGTGCCCCAGGTGCTGGGTTTGTGGGTTAAAATCAATTGTTCACTTGTAAAATTGTATTTATTATATTAGTGTCATTAAAATTGTCATTCTGACTTTTTAATCTTCTTTGTTGTGTTTATTTCGCCTGCCAGTTTACCTTTAAACCAGCACATCCTTTCTCCCTTCCCCAAATCTTTCCCATCTCTATGTCTTGTGGTGGTTTTATGTTCTCTGGCATCCTGGCTATTGCTTTTGGGCAAAGGCTAGTCACTGTCTTCACTTCTCACATGTTGGGCTCTCAAAGGTCAGATAAATCCTAGAATGTCTTGTGGACTTTTAACCCCATAAAATCAAGAGATTGAAAGAAAGTAGTGGCCGCATTAAAATCACTATATATAAAGAGATAAGAGAACATATTTGTAGTTGTACTGTAGAAGACACGAACATTTAAGGCCCAACACCCCAATACTGGAGACTTAGAGACTGAGTTTGCGGAATGCTGATCGGATCCTTTCGTTTATTTTTTTACTGAATTTATTCTCCAGTTCTAGCTAGGATTTAACTGCAGTAAATACAAATTTAATACTGACCCTTTAAAATTATTCACTGACCATTTTCACACTTGTTTTATGAAACAGTCAAAACATTTTTCACTCCTGCTCTTAAAATTTTTTTTGATCTGTAAATAGCAACATTTATTTTTATCTTCTATCAACTATCAGAAGCCTTCAAGCTGGGACACATATTGTGCACTGACTACAAGAATTACTGAAGCACAGAAATGTCAAATAAACCTACTGTTTCAAAGACAGAGCCTACCATTTATATGTCCTTGTGTAAGAATCTTTCTCATGGGCACTAAGAACGTGTCTGAACAGCAAAAGAGAAAGGGTGAAATCTCATTAATTTCAGTGGGGCCAAGGTTTCAGCCAATTTGCTTCTTCATACAAATGCAACCTTACCAGGACTTTTAATATGTTGCTTTAAATACATTCAAAGCTGATGCAACTTTTTCTTCCAGTATTTTTTCCCAGATGTTTGTGTATCTAACAATATCCCTAAAAAGGTGTTACGTTAATAACTACGACAGTTTTGATTTTTTGCAAGTAGACTCTAATTTTAGAAAACCATTAGATAACTTAGAGTGAAATATTCACCAAGTAAGTGGTACTTTATAAATCTTCACTTCTAGGTGGATGATTTAAACACAAGTTTCTGGTTTTATTTTTACTTTCCTAGGGATTGAGACTACCATGAAAACCAAGTGGATATTTTTAAGACCAATGAGTTAAACCCCATCTAATGGCAATATTTTGATTTTTTTTCCCCTGTAGGAAGATGTAAAATACTGTTTATTTTTGTAGTGCTGCTTACTGAAGGTACATAGCATGTGAGCAAATACTGTAGCTTTTATCTAGATGACCTAAATCTCAAATTCCAAACATTGAGGACTGGAAAGCAAGGCAAGAGCTTAAGATACTTTTTTTTTTTTTTTTTAATCTGCATTTATTTGAGCTATGGATGAATAAAATATAGGGCACATAAAAGTGACAGTACCTTCTAGGTTAGCAGATTGCACAATCTGGACTTTCACAGCTTCAATATTTTCTCATGCATGTGCTACACTAAGAATACTTTAAATACCTGGATTTAAAAGGTGGAGCTGACAGAACATCTAAGTAATGATTGAGTACTCAGATACAGATGAATTACATCTTCCAAAGAAGTGTCTTGAAACTAAGTGCAAAGGCCTTCATTCTCTACTCATATTGATGCAAATCAGAGGAAATTTTGGGGGTGAAAGCTTAGCTATATAGATGCCTACACAGAATTGAAGAGAGAATGGTGGCAAACTTGATTTGACAGAGCCTTTAAACTCCTGGGTGCAGTCATAAAATTATGTCTATTCACTTTTGTCTTTCAGAAACTACTAATAAAAACACAAATATCCAGGCTGCAGAGGTCTCTTGAATCCTTCTCTTTTGATGTCTTATCTAGTAGAGGCTGCAAAGACAAAAGGTAAAATTTGTCTTCCTTCATTAAAACAGCCAAAGCCATGTCCGGATAAAGTCAACTGGAGTACACCTACACTGCTAAATTAAAAATGGAAAGGAACCAGTTCAGACATAGGTATTTTGATCCTCTATTGGGTTAATTTTCCCATTATTCCTTGTTTTCAGAAATATTTTCAGCTGACTTTGCACCCTCAGACCTATCATGCCAAACCCTACAGTGTGCCATGTGTGTGGTCACTTCCATGGTATAACACCCACCAGTCTCATTGGCTCCAGCATAACCCTCTCTGATGTCAGACTCTTTGAACTGAAATAAAGAGAAGATTTAGGGTCATGAAGACATTGTATGGAGCCTAGAGGAGTGCCAGGGTCAAGAGCTATTACCTCACAGGCCCACCTGCTGCTGACGGGATTAGTCTGAAGCAACATGAAAGCCAGACTACCACACAGACTACCACTTGCAGTTTCTAAGGAAAAATAATTTTTTGTCTGTTTTCAGGTTCTAAACTGAAATGAAGAATATGATGAGCTGGAAGATTCTGATTCTTTCAGGTTTATTGTAATGCAGTTCCACTTCCTGTAAAAAACAAGCTGACTAACTTGCCATGATGTTAGGATCTCAACTCGTACAAAGACAAATCACATTTAGATGGTAATAAAGATGACCAGTGTTGTCATTCCTCTAAGACAGTTGTAAAATAGTTAGTATTGAGGAAAAAGGAGCATTTAGAAGCTGGTCAGTTGGTCATCAGAATCTGAGTGTGACATCATCTCAGAAACATGTCTCTTACTTAACACGACCTTCCTACTTTTTACGGAAGCCCTGATACCCATGATATAACAGTGTAGTTATAGGCACAGTTGAGTTAACTCATGCTAGCTAATAAGCATGAAGAAATTTGTGTATTTTTATTGCAGAATGCTTCCAGTAATCGTCACTAATAACATCCACTTCAGTACAGGAGAGCAAAGGTCCTCCTGTGTTACTTATGCCTAGGATTAGGTTTCATCTCACATAACTTTAGCTGTCAAGTTTGAGCCACTCACTATAGATTTCCTTTGTACTCACTGGAGAGAGAGAGACATCTCCAAAGGATGACTTCTTCCATCTCTCTTCGATACCTGTCTATGTATGGGATGAATGACGCTCTGGACATGCCTATCTCTCTTCATTGTCTAGAGATGAAGTCAAGCTGGCTTCATATAGACATCTAACAGAACCTTCTAACTTAACGATAGTGAAAGTGAAACAAATCCCACCTTCAGTGTACTGTACTTTAAGTAGTTCTCTGTTTGGTGTAAGGACAATTGAAGGAAGATTTCTCTAAGTGCAAGCATGATTTCATTGCTGCTAGTAGGAATGCTTTCCTTTCTTCTCTTTCCTCCCTGAGATGCTGACAGCTCTGATGTTAGTAATGGAGCACCAGTCGGGCTTCAGCAATTTGCAGAAAAAAGGCAAGTTATGTAATTTTTTTTGAGGTAATAGCTGCAGTTGGGGAAGAATTGGCCTGAAACTGTCTGAAGCTGAGAGAATCTTCCATGTTAAATAATATAATTTCAGGATAATATATCCATGACTTGAATTAAAAAAAAAATCTGTATTAGCTGCATGTTCTTAATATTCTTAATTATGTCAATTTGAACATTTCAGGACATCATTTTCCAGTGTGAATTTAGGGAGAAAGTTTTGCAATCTATTACCTTCATAATTCAGTTTTAAAAAGCACCCCACATACATTTGTGTGGTGATGAAATAACATTTCATGAATCAGACAAAGAATTTTTGATGTTGACAAATAGAACGGCTTCATGATCTATCACTTGATGCTTTTCTAGCGCTTATCCATGGCCTGGGTTGATCCTTGCTTTTTTTTTTTTTCTCTAAAAAGTAGTTTCGTTTGAGAAATTACTTCAGATATATGAAAACTGGTCTTGAAACGAAAGGCACTTCATGATGTTGTCAAGACTTGTCATTTAATCATGCATTTTGCAACAATCAGTATTTTTAGTGTCTTAGCTTCAAAAATCCTGTTATTACCTGATAATCCTGTTTTTATTAAGTAAAAAAAAGAAAAGACATTCCTAATGGTGTGGACGCTTAAATCAAAAAAGTAGCAAGTGAAAAGAAGCAATTAATGTAACACTTTATAATTTTTTGAGGCTTAACTTGATTTCTTTCTCCCTTCAACTGGAGTACAGACTTCCCATAGGATTTTCTTTTCAGGTTCACAGTTGTTGACAAGGTTGAAGTGAGGCACAGGACTGTGATCAAATTCATGCCTGCCTAGTGTGTCAAACTAAACACTATGCATCCCTCTAGGTCCAGATATTTTCCAAAGCAGGGATCTTGCCGGATGGATAAACCTGAAGGTGTCCCTGTCCATTGCAGGGGTGATGAAACTAGATGATCTTTAAAAAACCCTTCCAAATCTATGATAGGGTGATTTATGTGGGGTTTGGTCCATTTTGGAACAAAGTCTTTGAATCAGAGTTTGAAGAGAATTAGGAATGCAATCTGTCCTGAACTGGGATGCTGCAGAGAGGTGAATTTCATCCTAAAGGAAGACAAACAAACAAAAAATCTTCCTGAAAGGAAGTTTCTGCTTTGAACTGGGTACTGAGAAAGCCTGCTCTCCTGAAGGTATCTCTTATTGCCAACCAGGTCCTGCTTCCTGGAGCATAATGCAGATCTGATGTTGAGCCTGTTCTCAGTTACATTCATTTCATACGTGCCAGTGATGTGGGATTTGTGGTGGGAAAGGAGCAGAAAAGCAATGTCCCAAGATCCGTGTGGATACGCCTATATTCTGCAATACTACTTCTTGTTCCAGAAGCCACTCAGTATGGGCTTGCTTTAATTAAGTATTTGGAATTACGGGGTGTTAGTGGAAAGAGAATGTTAGGAAAGTACTGCTGCTCTTACTTCATACTTCACAGAACATATATGGAGGAAAAGAGTAGTGCTTACTCTTTTCCTACTAACCCTATGTTAGTAATAGTACCAACGTAATAACTGACGGGTACCTTCATCTAGGGTTTTTGAGTGGCTGGCCCGGGCTATGCTGAATTTGAGCAATCATCTAGGAATGTAAGATGGAAACCTGGATTGCTCCAGCAAGACAGATGCCTCTCACTTAGAGCCTGTGATGGTTTGACCTCACTTCCCCCTTCAACTGAACAAGGGAGAGAAAATATAACTAAAGGTTCATGAGTTGAGATAAGGACAGGGAGAGGTCACTCGCTGATTACTGTCAGGGACACAACAGACTTGACTTGGGGAAATTAGTTGCACTTAGCACTAATCAAAATCAGAGTAGGGTAAAAAGAAGTGAAACAAATCTTAAAAACACCTTCTGCCCACCCCTCCCTCCTTCCTGGGCTTAACTTTATTCCAAATTCTCTACCTCCTCTTGCCCCCCAGTGAAGCAGGGAGATATGGAATGGAGGTTATGGTCAGTTCATCACATGTTGTTTCTGCCACTGCTTCCTTCTCAGGAAGAGGAGTCCTTCCCCTCCTCTGGTGTGGAGTCCCTCCCACAGGAGACAGTCCTCCATGAACTTCTCCAGTGTGAGTACTTCCCACAGGCCACAGTTCTTCTAGAACTGCTGCAATGTAGGTTCCTTTCCAAGGGGTGCAGTCCTTTAGAATCAGACTGCTCCAGTGGGGTCTCCCATAGGGCCAAAAGTCCTACTAGTAAACCTACCCTAGAGTGGGGTAGGTTCTCTCCATGGATGCCCAAGTCCTTACCTGGAGCCTACTCTGGTGTGGGGTTCCCACAGGATCACAAGCACCCACTTGCTTTGGTGTGGGCCTCTTTCATGGGCTGCATGTGGGTCACTGCACTCCCATGAACCTCCATGGGCTGCTGGGAGACAGCTGCTTCACCTTGGTCTGCACCACAGGCTGCAGCAGAATCTCTCCCCAAAGCCTGGTGCACTTCCTCCCCCTTCTTCTTCACTGACCTTGGTGTCTGCATAGTTGCTTCTCTCAAATATTCTCTGGCTGCAATTCCTTCTGCATAATAACTTTTTCTTTCTTAAATATGTTATCACAGAGGTGTTACTACTGTTGCTGATGGGTTTGGCCTTGGGCAGTGGCAGGTCCATCTTGGAACCAGCTAGCATTGGCTCTGTCAGACATGGGGGAAGCTTCTAGCAGCTACTCACTTATAGGAGCCACCCCTACAACCCCCTCAGTACCAGAACCTTGGCACACAAACTCAATACAGAGCTGGATGATCAGTAAGTTCATGAAATTCAAGTGTTCATTGAAATTTTAAGGATGAACATGAATTGCGATAACCCCTCTTCCCAAAATAATGGTTAAGTTTTTCAGGAAAAACTGTTCAAGTTGCATTTATACTGCACTGCAATGTAAATATATGTTCCTCTTGATTGCTGAACTTTGGCACTGGTGCGGCTGTGTAAACTCAGTGAAGTCCATTTCATATCAGATTGCCTTTATTGCATTGAAGATCAGGCCCTGCATTCTGAAAAACATCACTGTTTTATGCAACAGATTGTAGTTTAGAAACACCTGGGTAACTTTAGTGACTGCTGTTTTTAGGTTAAGCAGTCCAAAATCTGTGTTTGATTTGGAAAAGAAAGTTCAGGATTAACATACTGTTTCTGCAAATCCATAATCAGAGCAGCTTTGTACCAAACAGCAGATTAGGAAGCAAGCCATAGCATGTACAGCATGACCCAAAACAGATGCACCTGCAAGGTAAAGTACTGGAAGGATTCTGCTTAATGAAATGGGATCTCATTGTGTAATGTGTCTAACTTGCCTGTTTTTCAACCTCACCTAAAATGTCCTTAGGTCTTTCTTTTCTAGCTTTTCTCTTTTTTCTATCTTTTCTTTCTTTCTTTTCTTTTCTTCCTTCCTTCCTCCCCCTTCCCTGTCCCCTTCACCAACCCAAGTAAAACTTTTCATGACTATTTATTTTTGAATGAGAGTTACTTAAAAGGAGAATAGGAAAGGATTCAGGTCACCAAATACAGATGGTTTTGAGATGCTCTAGGCTGCTCAAGATGTCTGGGCTGGCTGATCTAACACAGGGAATCAATTCCCACTGGACACAGGCAAGGGTGTCCTGTTCTGTCCAAACTGGCACAAGAACACTCATATCTCCTTTGGAGTGTTTCCATCTGGAACTGTTCCAGGACAGCTACCCTGCATTAAGACAACCCAGAACACTATACCTTATTCTGGAATAATTTTCATGTAAACTATCATCCTAAATTGCCTGCCACATACAGCTTGGCTAACAACCTAATCAAGGTTTGCCTCAAGATGTTATTTAGAGTCATTAACAATAGAAAGGAGAGGTTAATGGGCATCTATGCAGGGTCCTGCATGGAAACTTTGGCAGCACTTTTTGGGAACAAAACTTGTAACTTTCTATGTGAAAATTTCATTCCTTTAACTAAGAACAGGATTTAAAATCAGTATGAAATAGGTAGTGCCAGCTCTTTTAAATCAATATAAGCCTGACAGAGCTGGGTTTAACTTATACTGAGATAGAAGTAAACCAATATAAGCTGCCTGTAACCCAACATTAATGTGTTTACTTGAAGTTTGGACTGAATTAATGAAACTGTTTTTAAATTAAGTCAAACCAGTGTACAAACTGTGTACAAACAGAATTTTTACTGGAAGATGATTTATTAGATATGTATAATGCAGCCAACGATGGCGGACATGAGAGAAAAGGAAATCAGGATCTTGACATAGTGAAAAAACCTGAATGGCTATTCCCAGGCAGTATTGTGCAATATTTAGATGCATAAACAACGGGACAAATATTTAGATTGTAGCCATATTACAAGGTCCCAACACATCAATATGTATTTCTGGATACACAGGCAGATGTCATAAATATGGCAAAAGGATGGAAGTTTAAAGAGGATGCACCAGGAAACAGTCTAAACCAGAATAAATAGCTCATGTCCTTAATGGCAAGGAAGCAAGAATGACACTTGGAGTACTGCTGTGGAAACAAATACAAGAAAATAGAGCAGAATTGATCTTGCCACCCTATATTTTTTTCCTCTTATCTTCTTAAAGGTCTTCACCTGTTAACATTTTAGAGGGAAAAATAACGTAGAGTTTTTTTCTGATATTGTTTGAGATTGCTTTTTTTTTAGACAAGAACTGTTTTATTATTCAGAGTTCCTCAAAAAAAATGAAGATGTTCACAGCATAGAATAAAATCTGGTCATGAAAACTATAAATGCTCTTTCAACTTGAGAAGGAAATCACTTCATAATTTACACTACCTCTACTTGAAAAGAGAATAACTTAACTACTCATGAGTTACTGGTTTTCCCCTCTTCTTTAAGCATTCCTTGTCTGTGTTTCTATCTATTTAGTGCACGTTCTTCACACTCCCTCATCAATGCCCTTAGATACAAAGGATATATTTGAGACTCAGTGCACAAAGAACTTTCATTTTAATACACAATAAATTAGAGGCACTACACACACATGTATATGTGATGTACTGGAATATTAGCCTCTGCTGTGGACTCATCCTCCTTGAACAGTCTTTTGTCCAGATCCTAACACAGTTTTCTAAAATTTGCAAACCAATTATTTTATCTTTTTGAGGGACTGCTTTGCTGAATTTACCTGTGACAATATATGTAAAAGAGGATATGTTAAAATGAAATCTGAAGTGTTGTTTATTGTTGACAGAAAGCTGAGAGATATGAACTGCATACAGTATATGCAGAAATGTAGTTGCCCTATAAATTTTTCTGTGTCTCTAAACAAAGACAAAAATAGGCATAACTAGCCTGGTAGTGTTTAGTTACGTAACAGATTGAGGGTTTGGGTTTTAGTCACTGAAAATGTGATAAACAACATTGTGCATTAATGCAGAAAACAGATTGAGCTTTTTAATGGTACATCAAATAAGACTTTATTAGCATCTATTAGGTTCAACCCAAAGCCTGGGAAATAGCATTAATGAGCATCATATATCAGTCTGTCTGTTATTAGATAACATTATCCCTTAAAACTAGCAAGTCATATAGTACTTCATACTTTTTACCTTTATCTTTAGAATTAGCTGCTGACATCCTCTCCTGTTACACTGGCCTTACTATTAGTAATAGTGAACCAATTTATAAACCCATTAGTGACACTTTTTCCCGAAGATAAAAACAGTCAAAATTATCTGGCAGCAATTAATCTTAATGGCTGTATGCAGTAAACAGCAATGGGCTAATTCCAGCTCTGTCAGCCCCATCAAACAATCCCACATTAGGCAGCTTTTCACTGATCCATTAAGCATATTCAGAACAACAACAAATTCAATGCTGAAGGCATATGCACTAAACATTACAACAGTGATCTTCTGAAGCCATCATTATCTCTTAAATAGTACTTCCCCCATGTATTATCATTATGCTGTACATTAGAAATACTTTGATTAAACTCCCTTAATTCATAACAGCCAGCTGCAGACCATTTATGCAGTTAATCTCAACACAACAGCTATTGAGGAAATATAACAAATGAAGGCTGTAAACTGGAAGTCATTACTATGAAAGATACTGGTTTCCTAGCCCTCATAGTGCAAAGTGCATGGCAAGATTGTACTTTAGAATGACAGTGATGCAGACTGAAACAACTAATGGCTTTCCACATGTCCTGCAACATATGGAGCAGGAATTGCAGCTGTAAAGGTGTGCGTGGGAGCGACCTGACGAACTGTCAGCATGAGTGGCAAAAACATCCAGGACCCCCTTGTTCACAGGACTAAAACATCGTGAGACCTAGAATGCAAACTGCAGCCTCTCCATTGCTTTGCTGGCTTTATCTGGAGCACACTGTAATTTGTCTCTATGAAAGAACACTTCTGATTTCTTCTTCTGTGAATCTCAAGTTAGTGGCAATGACACTTTGAAAGTCTGTAGACCTTTAGTTTCCTTTTCTACAAGTAATAGCTGTTTTGAGCACTTTTATTAGTCTGTTTTCTCTTTAAGATATAATGGATATGGTGTGGCAGGAAAATTTGCATAAAGCTTTCCATAGTGATGTAAACAAAACAATATTATCAGGAGGGGAAGGAAAACAGTAGCTAATTTATATTTCCTGAAATTCACATGAGGTATTCTCATTTAATAACATGAAAATGTTAAATAGATAAAAGTTGATGATATTTTCTTAAGTTTTCATCAAATGTATTCCACAAAAAATATGTATTAAAAATTCACTCAGAAGGGTTCATGCTGCATATTAAGGAAAAACAGGAGCTAAGTTTGTGCTGACAATCTAGATTGCACCTTTTCTTAATTCAACCAAAAATTACCCCAAGAATTCTCTGGGGCTTGGGTACAAAAAATCACTTTCACAAATTCTTTGCTTGTCAAGTGTAAAGAAACCATAAAAATATTAGTGAATAAGGTCTATGTGTTTTACAGTTCTTCATTTTATATAAATAGTTTATTTGATTTTAAAGATATAAACCACAGGCACAGTGTCTACCTTGCAACGAAATGATTAAATAAATAAAACTTCAATTTGGCACAAGTCTAGCTGCCAGTTCTGATCTTAGTTCCAGTTTAGAAGTCCAGCTCAGTCGAAGATGGATGCAAAACTTTCACAGCACCTTCAGGACTAGCACTGAGGAGCAGGCAATGGAATGCAAAAGGCAATAACACCCTTTAGAGGCCCAGAAGAATCAACTATCTGATATTTGGATAAAACTGAGGTGAAAAGTATCACTACAAGTCCAGTTTTATACTTCTACTACTTTCTAAAGGTCATGCACTTCTGGAACATGTAAGGCTATATCTCTCCACCCATTTATGAGGGGAGGCAGACCTGCATACCATGGTAGATGTGCACTGCCCAAGCAGCAAGCAGACTTAAAGAGTGAATTTTGCAAATTCCATCCCTAATGGAAATCTTTTTCATACTATCATAGTTCCCTTTCAGAGGGATAAGAATAAACTTGTCCTTCAGATACAGATTTTAAACACTGGTACTCTTCTTACCTTTACAGCAACTTGCCATACGATCTTAAGTAAGCTGAATTTCCCTTCTTTATTATGTTGATTATGTTGACTTTTCCACGTGGCAGAGCTGTTGCAAAGACTAACTGGTGATGGGCACAGTTATTCCAAGGTCTTTGATCAGAAAGCTGAACAGAAAAAAAAATTGCTACATCATTTGCAAAAAAGCATTCTGATTCTTGGCTTTCAAGGCTGGCTCCCACGATCAAATTCATGTAGGAATTTTAAACATAAAGAAGCCTGTCTATAACATAGATCTACTCTGGCTGAACAGAAAACCAGCACTGGCTCCCAGCACTGGTCTGACCAGCTTCAGAGATTATGGAAATAAGCAGAATTGTCCCTCAAGAAGGCAGATGATGAGCATGCAGAAACTACATCCCTACCTGCATCCTACACTGCAAACTGAATGCCAATCTTTGGAAGTAGATGAGATTTATCTTTAGCCTATGTCGTGTGATCTGGAATAACGTACAACAAGAAAAGCACCTGAAAACCAAAGATGGTTTCTTAACCCAGCAGAAAAACTGAGCAATTAATTTTATTTTGTTTTCTTTTAGACGGAAGCATTTCTAGGTATAAGAGCTTCAGACAAAAAGGAATATAAGACACCGCTTAAAATCAAGATATCAGCAATGTCTGGGCACTATCCTTTGAGAGGGGATTTCTAAGACTGAAAATTTTCACTTAGGTGCCTAAACACAGTTGAAGTTTCCTGTTGAACAGTATTCTCAGTGTCTCAGATGTAACTTATATGTTTCTCATGCATGAGCTATTAATATGGCAAGAAGTAACTTTTCACAAACATAAAGAGGGTCTGACTCACCATCCTCTCTGGCAGGTGGAAAGATCTGTGATATGATGTGACAATTATAAGTTATAAAGTGTACCTGAATCATTATATGCAACCATCTTTGTCCAGTTTCACATTTTTCTTCTTTTTCCAGCAGTACTTTTCCCCCTAAAAACAGTGAAAAATGCCATAATCAACAAATTTTCAATAATTTATTCATTTTTTAAGATGTGTTATATTTAGATTTGAGCTAATCTGAGTAGGTAAGTGCTAACCTTCAGAACAAACCAGAAGATTTTTCCACCCTTCTCTTCCAAAAAACAGAACAACAGAATTTGATACCTCACAGTGGACCTAGTTCCGGGGAGTACTGAGGAATGGATACTCTGCACGTGATAATGTGTGCTGGTAAGAATGAAAAATTATTCCCATTTCCAATTTTTTCACCCAAGCATAAAAATTTCACTTAGTTGCAGCTTTACCAGGCAACACTTTTTTTTTTTTTTTGACTCAGGCTTCATATGACTGATTTCAGAAGAATATATGGCTATGTATATACCCTTCTAATACAGTAACTGGGGAACTACTCTGCTTACTTTCCAAGGACCATTTACTAATCTTGAATTGAGCTAACCAAGCAGTGCAGCAGGGAGTTTATAAAGATTCCCATAATTCTGCCCAGCCCACAATCCAAGCACAGAGCTCTTACTGTATCAGTAAGAATTTGGAACTAAAGAGAAAGTATATACTTGCAGAGCTGTAATAGGATATGGATTATGTTAATTGCAGATGAATTTTATAGATGGATTTCATTTCAAATTATGGACATTGTCTCATGCTATTTTGATAATACGTGAACAGTCAGATATGAAACAACCTGTACAGTGTGTGCAAGTTTTTCACAAAGGGTGAGACAAGGTTTTTCACAATTGATGAGAACCGTGAAATGCTTTGGTCGTGCTATGACATATTTTTCCTATTATTGTCATATTTCAAAAGGGTGAAACCTGATTTTCAAAACCAGAATATTGTTTTCTTTCATCTAAGATAACTTGAGGTCACACAACAGTGGTAAGGAACTTTGAAAATATTGTATTGATTTTAGTGATAAAATTCCCAGCAAAAATTCCCTAATTTGGGACTGCAGTGAAATGTGCATAAAAGTAGACCAAACTTTTCATAGAATTATTGTTATTAGTGGTACTAATTGGCAACAGAAGAACATGAGTTATGAGTTAAAGGGGTGCATCTCTACTGAGCAACAACAGAGCAGAAGAATATTTTGCAGGTTTTATTTTGTTCACTTATTCAAGTTTGGTCTTGCATAAAAAATTCTATTGCAAGAGTTAAGTGAGGCTTTGATAGAGAATCCAGAGTTGTCCAATTTTTAGATTTTTTTTTTCCTCATTCTTCAGTCCCTTTATACATTTGGAAGAATTTCCACATAAAAAATGTTTCCTTTTTCTTCAGTGGGACTATTAATTTGTGCAAAATTTAACTGGGTCCAAGTATTCTGTGTGTTGACAGAATGTTAGGAAATCAAGTCTAATAAGTGGTTAGACTGTGCACAAAAAAACCTCTAGAAATCGTATAAACCATACTGATTTATACAAGGCTGTGCTAAGGAGTGTAGGGTTTCCATCTCTAAGGGATCAGAATAACAGCAATGAAATGGAGAGGTGATTTTCAACCTATTTGAATTTGCAGACAATCCAAAAATATTTTTAGTGGAGAGGAATACCCATGTAATATATTTAAGCTTGCAGATAATAAAACTGCTTTTTCAGGGACCACTGACATGAACCTTAATGATCCCCAAGAGTTCACAGGCTATAAGTAAGAAATCACTGAAATTAATAATACCAAATTATCTACCCCATTCTTGCTTTGTTTCATATGTTTGCCATAGTGCCTTGAATCTGCCTTATTAATTACCTGGACTTATATTGCTATACTTCTTACATATCTAGAAATGCCAAAAAACCATGAAGAAGTAATTTTTCTAAATTTCAATACATCTTGTAAAAAAAAAAATCATCATTCATGAAGGAAAAAATAAAAATAATAAAAAAATTATTCCATTCTTATACATTTTGTCACTCATTTATAACCAATTTATCAATGACCATACAGCTGTTCTCACTGCATTTTTTTTTTAAAAGCTCATATAATACTCATATAGTCTCTGAAAGCGCAGCATCTTAATAAAGGAAGAGGAAGCCACCAGAGTAATTAGAAAGGTATATTGTACTGCACATAATGGCAGAAGGATGTTTGTATTATAGTCCAACACATCATTAAGGATACAATTGTTATTTAATGTGGCACAATCATCTTTCTACTCTTCATGAAATCCACTTAAGTAATTACTTTTCTTAGCTCATTGGTTCTATAAACTGACAGTTTACCAAAGTACTATGTCTAAAGAAATACTGAACGTACATTTTTATGATACTCTACTTTTTTAGCTTGACTATTACTGCTTACCAGGACTGTTACTGTTTTTCAGGACTGGTTGTTTTCTCATTTGAAAAACTGGTGAGAAGAGTGGGGAAGAGAGGGGAAAACTGGAATGGGAAGGAGAGAGGGAAAAAAATACCAAAAGCTTACAGAGCTGTCTTAAAAAATGTAAATATTAAATGAAAAGCCCTATTCCCTTTTTCTCTACAGTGTTTCCCTTTCCCTCAGTCTTGTTTTTGAAACATATATACATAGACATATGCCAAATTAATTGTTTGTACAATGTTTAACAATTTTTGTTTCTGTTAGCAGCAGAACACTAGCTCAGTAGTGCAGCACCTTGAGTTGCTTCTAATCTGTTTTTAGGAGGAATAGTTTTACAAAGCACAGTTTTCAAGATTTGGGAGAGTACTCTCTTATGAAAGTCAGTGATGAACATTAGCTAGCATATTATTTTACCTTATAATCTTTTTGCACTTATGCCTGCAATAATATATGGGAGCAACATCATCTATATACTCAAAGCTCGTTCGTTTTTTTTTCCTGTCATGCATATTTTAATATAAAGTTCAAGACCATTCTGCAGAGCAAGCCCAGCATTCAGCAGACACAACACTGAAGTGCAACGTTCAATTTGCCCAACAGAATGTTTGCTTTTTTTTTTTTTTGTATTTTAAACTTAAAGCTCTCTTTCAAAGGATGTTGTAGTCTTCATGTTTGCTAGCATTACAACAAGGTAAGTCTGAAATACCTTTATCTTATTTGGTAGATCTATGTTTGATGCTCTTTGTTTGAATATAAGTGTCAGCTGTATTTTACCTTATTATATAAAAAAGTTTCAGAATTTAATTAAGGGTCAAGTACCCGCTGGAGATAAATGCAACAGCTAGAGCATATTTCTGATCTCTCTGAAGACTGCAATCATGAAAATTATTATCATTGAGTAAAACTGGTCTCAATGATGGTGACTGGGAGATGGAATCTGTGTTAGTCAGCCATAATTTACATAATAATGGGTTCTGAGTTTTCATCAGCACCTTTTGTTTGTACAGTGCTTACTGCTACAGTAAATTGTCAAAATGTCATTCCTATCCAATCAGCCAGAAAATATCAACAGTAAACAAGGCACAAGAAGAAATTCACAGATTTAAAGTATGGAAGAAACAGTAAAACAGGACACTGCAATACTTGTAGCAGTCTTATTCTGATATTTTCAATAACACTGCTGAACAACTTACAAAATATTATTTTTTTTAATGAAGCAATGCCACTGACGGGAGTGATGTCATTAAAAGAATCTCAGCAAATAGTTAGATAACTGGTTTGTTTACATTTGTGTTTATCATTACCCATTCATTTCCTCTTCCATATGGCAACCTATTACATTCCTAAGGCAAAACAGAATCAACTAAAAAATTTTTATAGTCTAGGTAGCCACAGACCTACAAGTACCCGAAAGTAACTTAATCCAGGAAAACACTGAGTTCTAAATGAAAATGTTAGCCCAAATGAATCTATGTTCTCTAACAAACCCTCAAAGCCTGATAATATTTAACTTGAAAAGAATTCTGTGAAACTTTCTGCTGCTCTCTAAAATCCACAGAAGAGCAAGGAGAGGAGGAGCATGAATTAGTCACAGTGTAGGCTTTATCCATAAACCATCATACTTATATGCTATATTAAAATTAAAATTTTCATATTGTGCTTGAAATAAAAATGCATAAAGTGGCATCCTGCCAAAGAGAACCAGAAGCCACCCTTGTGTGGAGCCAAAATACTTGGCTCAAACAGTACTTAATTCATTTTGGTGAAATGACAAGTAATATGAATGTGTCTTTAAAACAGAGAGGTAAAAACTTTAAAAAATGTTTCTTTGTATTGTGGTTCACGAAGTTGACACAGTCATTGCCTGTATATAAACAGAACAAAACCTGACAAACATTCCTCAAGGAGGGCTTCCAGCACCGTATTCTTAAAAATCTTCAAAAAGAAGTGATCATGTAGTTAAATCACCGAAGAAAAGACTCACAGTTCCTTCTTTTGGAAATGAATAAGAGTTTTAAAATCTATTGAAATGAAGTGTTGACATAAGGAAATATTTTGTAGAGCTTTCAGGTTTCTTTTCCATTCACTTTATTTTACTTGGCTACTTTTAATTTTTTTTTCCACTTCTTCTCTTTGAAACTCCTGTATTGTCCAAGCCCTTTCGATTAAGCAGCTTGCCTGAATGAAAGCACTGTGATGAGGTGGCGGTGCATCAATAAACAGGGTGCCTCTCAAAGCAGTAGAGAATGCTGAGAAATAGGGCTGATCAGCGGTAATTACTCTGACACTTCATGCAGTACAGGGAATTAACTCCTAGGACTTTGGGCCAAACGGAGTAGTAGTTGATGTTCCACATTGTGAATGCCTCAGTGCCTGAACCCATTATGAGTTTAAACAGAGATGGGAATTCACTATATACAGGGCTTCTTTCTTTTTCTTTCTTTCTTTCTTTCTTTCCTTCTTTCCTTCTTTCCTTCTTTCCTTCTTTCCTTCTTTCCTTCTTTCCTTCTTTCCTTCTTTCCTTCTTTCCTTCTTTCCTTCTTTCCTTCTTTCCTTCTTTCCTTCTTTCCTTCTTTCCTTCTTTCCTTCTTTCCTTCTTTCCTTCTTTCCTTCTTTCCTTCTTTCCTTCTTTCCTTCTTTCCTTCTTTCCTTCTTTCCTTCTTTCCTTCTTTCCTTCTTTCCTTCTTTCCTTCTTTCCTTCTTTCCTTCTTTCCTTCTTTCCTTCTTTCCTTCTTTCCTTCTTTCCTTCTTTCCTTCTTTCCTTCTTTCCTTCTTTCCTTCTTTCCTTCTTTCCTTCTTTCCTTCTTTCCTTCTTTCTCTTTCTTTCTTTCTTTCGTTTCCCCCTGCCCCCCCAGTCAGGAATGTGAAGCAGAGTTCAGAAAATACAAATAATTTGGGGTACTGAGCAGGTTGTATTTCTGTTTTGTTTGTTTGTTTTTACCAAGGTCTTTGCATTCATTTTTCATTACATCACAAATAATTCAATACAGGGATGCCCATAACAACCATATTTATGGGAATGCACCCATCACATTGAGGAAGATACCTATATACCAAGTTAAAGAAGTGGAATTGCTCTTTCTGTGACTTACAGAAACTAAGATACACAAAAACACATAGCAGGAGGGGAAATACAGCTAAAAAGGCAACTAGTTAGCAGCTGCCACTATGACCTTTAACTGCATCCATGGTAACTGGGCTAAAGATGGAGTTCCATTTTATTATTCTCACACCCACAATGTTAAGCCTATGAATCCCATTGCAATTTAATGGCTGAAATCAGAAGGCAGATCTGTGTTCATTGGACCAGTGCCGACATCCTCTTAGCTAATGAGTGCAATAAACATTTTCATGCCAGGAAACCAATGCAAGTGGAAATATTATGCCATGCGGAAATCTATCCCCCAAACACAAAGAAATGGTCAGTAAAGCCAGTCCTTTATGTTCATTTACATACACTGTAATTTTTCAGGCTTTAGACCACTCATCTTTGAAGCAGGAAGATATTTAACTCATATATTCTTTAATACTGTAGCATGCAACTGCATTCAATTTATATTTAAGAATCGTGGGAAGAATTACGTATTCAAGAGTTAATGACTATAGCTGCCTCCAATTATTTTCCTGAAGGAATCTTATGTTTTTAAATAGTATTTTTGCTTTCATGAGCCTAAAATATATTTCATCCATTTGCAGGCTATGCTCAGTACCACCAGCTGAGCAAAAAACAGTAAACCAGCAAACTCTTTCAACAAGAAAGAGGGCTTTGTTCTAACTTTTTTTGCTATTGTAACATGACTCATACAGTTTTCCTTAAGCATCAGTGACAACAATGTCATATCTTTGTCATGTGAACTGGAAGCAAGACATATGTCATCCTTATTTGGACTGAAGAACCAGAGCAAAAACAACAGCAGTTAAAAGGATCTGTGCTGGATGAGTCTTTGAGATCTCAAGCACTTCCACCTCTCAAGTTCTGTGGTAACAACAGTGAGAGGTATGGAGTGGAGCTAAGAATTGATTCATAAACCTTTACCTGGAAAAAACCAGTACGGATGAGGAATAGCCATAATTATTTAAAAAATCATAAGTATAGCAATTTAGCCACATTGAGCCATTCAGACATTTATCCGTCTTACCTCCCAGCCTCCCCTAAAGAAGGAGCATCATTCTAATAGTACAACAGACCAGGATGGAGAAGAAAACTCTAATGCATAAATGTGCAGCTGGGAAATGAAGGTCCCCAAAATCTCCTTGAACTCTTGGGTAAACCCAATGTATTTGATTCAAAGTGATGCAGTTGAAGACATAAAACTGCATTAGTACACTCATAAAGAGCGTTATGTGAAATATCCCTGCCTCTCACAGTCAACTTCCTCCTCTGCCTTAAAATACCCAGAATTTTATTTTTGTAAAATGTTAGCCTGGCATAAGGAGAGAGGGCTTAATGACTTCCTCTGACAAGAACTACATGTATTTTTTTTCCTTATGGAATACTGCCAAATATCCTTTGTAATAAAAAGCTTGAACTATTTTGCTAGCAGAAGCCGCTTGTTCTGGTAACTATAAAGGTCAGACAGAAAATAATTTTGGTGTTTCTTATCTTTTAAAATAATGTCACTTTTTATCATTACGGTAACATTTTTGGACAACAAAGAAAAGAGAAAACAATAGATGTGATGCCCCAGACCACCAGGTACACTATTTCTTAAAAGACATTAGGTAAAAAGAGCTGTTAGCCAATTATACCAAAGACTGGAAATGTCACAAAAGCCAATGAAATCTCCCTGGTAACATTCAGAAATAATATGCTTTGGATCATACTGTATATTAAATGACAACTGTCAATTTAAAAAAGAAGTCCTCTAAAATCTTTGATGTATGACAATTCAGAAGTTGAAACACAATGTTCTAACCGTTTAATATCTTTGAGATAAAAAGCTTTTGACATGTTAACTAATGTGAAGGAATAAGTGCTCCTCTCATTTCCCTAGCACAGTACTGGACTGCACTGAGTAGCTTTTTGTGATAAATGTCGTAAGAAGGAAGGTGGTATATAACAATTTTATTTAGTTAAGCATATGCATTTATGGCTATTACATTAAATAAGAATAGAGACAGGTGAGATTTTTTTATCCTAAATATTGTTCTTTAGTACGTGCAGTATTTATTTCAGTTGGAATGGGCATTTAAATAGGCACTGATTGTCAATATTATCTAATTCACTTTTCTGTCTGGGGCTGTAGTACAGCATAATTCAGAGGAAGCTTTCAGTGTCTGAATATGCAGCCATTCTAGGATAAAAGGCCTTTGAGCTGCATGTTAGGTTTCTTTTTATTGTTTTGTTTGTTTGTTAGTTTCCCCCACAAAATGGAAACTATTCACAATCTGTATCTTCAGGCACTTGGGCTGGGAGGCTCCCAGGTAGCTGAGGAAATCTCCACTGGGCAGTGCTGGGTGATGATGCAGGGCTCACTGCTTCAGCTGGGCTCCCAGAGTCATTGACTACGGAGGATGCTTCCTCCTACTCTAGGAGAGCATCTCTGTAGTTAATGCAGTGGTTCAAATTTGTGTGCCTTGTAACAACAGCCAACTGGAAGCCTTTCATTTTAAGGATAATCTGAAGCTGAATCCTGTCAGGTTTTTCTGTATAAAGATTTCTTCTGCCACTGAAGCAATGGAGCTCAGTAATGACATTGAGACAAAAGCCTTACCCTCAGTAAAAGAGGGTATTAAAAAATCTAAGTCATAGGTTATCAAATAGCATGAAGGTGATTCAGCAGAGGAATTTAAGGTATGAATTTTGAGTTGCCTAAATTAACACTCTGTAAAAAAAGGAGATTAGATAGCTAAATAAATAGTAAGCTTTTAGTTATGTTGGCTGGCCTTAATGAATTGTGAATGTGTGTGTGTTAATAGTTAGGCACAGTGTGGATGGGGTTTTGTGGCCCTGAAAATATCACACTGAAGGTCTACATGGCTCAGCTGTTGGCAGAATATCTATGAAGGTGACTCAAAGACAAATCCGTCCCCCCAGAAAAGGAAAAGTCATAAACAGTGTAGACCTCACCAACGGGTAACATTAGGCTCTGGAGAAAAGAGTAGTTCCTGAACCTCTTCTAACTATGGTATAGACACAGGCTAGAAACACTGCTGTATATTGCCTCAGATCAGCTGCAGACATTTTGCAGTTACTTTGCTGAAGAGCAAACCACAAGTTAACCATACGAAGACTGGGGACCTTTATGAACTCGATCAGTAAATCTTATGCTATATTCACCAGAATAAAATGAAATAGCAGATGAAATGATGGTAAAGTGGTTGTGAAGAAGGTAACAAATATGATGTTCTGGGAAATCTTTCTGATCCCAGAAGCAAGAGCAAGAGACAGAAAACACTCTTCTTGAAACCTTGGTTGCACAACACATTTAAAGATGAAGATTTTACTGTTATGGAACACTGAAGGGGCACTGGGACCTTATTCTGTTAGACCAACAAGCTGCAGAAACAGGATAATCTCCATCTCATGGGTAGGGTAGATACTGTCTTTGGTTGAAGAGTAGATTGATCATCCAAAATACATTACTAATTGAAGACTTCGAGTTTTAATGTAATGTAATAAGGACCTAAGCTATACCTACCCCAGTAGAACTTATAAAGTGCCAAAAATTAATGTAAGTAGCTGGAGGAAACAAGAAAAAATATATACCAAACACAGTTATAAACAGAATGGTGTTGTTAATTTTTACACAGAGAAAATAATCTACATATACTGCAGAACTTTCAGAAGATTGAGGTGGTAAAACAGTTCCTGTACTGTTGAAAATGTAAATTTATTAATAAATATTTCTGGTTTGAATCTGAAAAATTAAAATTATATACTTAGGCATGTGTTGTACTAATAATTGATTTTTTTTTGTTCTTTATTAAATGATATATTTCATTTCAGGTAAATATGAACAGTTTTCTTTTCCTTTATATTTTCAACACATTGAAAAATAACTTTAAAGAGCATTTGGATTTCGTGTTAATAGCCAAATATGTATCTAGAGAATTCATACTAGATCGGCAACGAAACAATAGCTCAGAATGGGATAATATAGAAAAACCCTAACATGACTGCTGAATGGTCACCGAGGGAGCAGAAAAGCTGATCTGCTGGACAGTGGAGGACAATGCTGGAACATTGCATCAACTCTGCAGTCCTCATTTTCAGAAAGACACAGTGGACAGTGGAGCTACTGGAAAGGGTAGAGAAGAAATATAGAAATGTTTTAAAAATAGGAAAAAATGCCTTCTGGTGAGAGATTTGGATCTTCCTGTTTATGAAGCAGAAGATTGAGAGGTGACTTGCTTATGGCATATATACCTTCTCAGGCAGAAAATAATGGATATGAAAGGACTCTGTAATCTAGTGGAGGAAAGTATAATAAGAACCAAAGGCTGGAGCCTGAAGCCAGATGAATTCAAATTGGAAATAAGGCACACACTTTTAATGGTGATAGCTATTAGCTATCAGAACACATTATAGAGGGAAGTGGTGGATTTTCCATCTCCTGAGATCTTCAAATCAAGATTAGATGACTCTCAGGAAGATATACTTTAGCTGCAGAGAAACGATTTGGCTCAAGGTAGGGATAACTGTGTGAAAGATAAGTGCCAGTGATCAAGAAGAAAGTACATTAGATGATCTAAGAGTTCCTTTTTGCTTCTTACACTATGAAAATTTGAAAACCTGCAGTATGTAGCTGGGAGTTAATCTGAGTCTTCCACCTCAGATTTAGCCCAATCGGATTACTGGTGCATTGAAGTGAAATTCATACCCCATCCCTAACTCTTTTATATCGCTTTGTGGGGTTTACCCAGAGGGAAGTCAGATTTATTGCTGTTTGCTTTCTTTCAGGATGCTGCTAAGGCAATGCTCCATGTTGGAGAAATTACTGGAAAAGATCTGCAACCACTGTTTAGACTTTCTTTCACACCTTGTTTCTGGAAGAGTTTGAAAGAGATATCACTGTCTCTGGTACGTACTTTTAACATTGTGGCATGGCAAAGTGCAGAAAGATTGTGTTGACTGTACCACCTACTAGCTTTATTATTTATTTGAGTTTGTATTTGCAGTCTTCACTCCCAAGCCAATGCAATTACTTAAAAATCTTTGCTTCATATGTCAGCAAAGGAGTCAAAGAGAACAGTTTTGTAATTCATGGCATCCACAGATATGTACAGAGAAACTGGAAATTTGTTATTAAATTACGCCCTTTATTAAAGGGTGCTGTGTAGTTCACATAGGGCAAAAACATGAGAATATATTTTGTCTGATCCTGGCCTCCTATATCAGACATCTGGTGTAATTTGGTTATGGAGCTTGTATTTCTAAAGACCACAGACTAGTGGTGAGAGACTAGTAAGAATTGTAGGCAGTACTGCAGAATCTCTGTCTTGGTGATATGGCATGCATTTATTTATCTCAGGTACTGGCTTAAAATGGCTGTTTTAAAGCTTGATTTGACAATGATGAGAGGAACAGAAAAAGGATACGCAAGGCAATGTAGGTTGGAAAAAAAATGAATGTTAAAATGATTGGTTTACCAGGAAGGAAGGGGAAAAGAAAAACTCATTGCATGTTTGGAAACAAAATGAACAGGTGAAATTATAGAGCAAAAGGACAAGTTTATGCACAACAACTCTATAAGTAATTTTACTTACCTTGAGCTGTCAGAGTCTGAAGTTGTCACCATACATTCCCTCTAATGCTGATGGAGAATAAGAGGTGCTTTTAAAATATGATTCAGCTGACCTATTTTAGCCATCTACTTCAGGATGAGATGAATCACACCCTAAAGTGCCTGTTTCTCACCTTTGATTATGAAAAGATTTCAGGGTGATGACCTCAGATGTAGATGTCTCAGTTATAGATTTTTGTATTTTGTGGATGAATCCCACTATTAGAGCCTATAGATTCTGATACACCTTCACTTTTTCCCATAATTTATCATTGAAAAAAACAGTTAGTATGGAGAAATAGAGGAGATACACATACATTTGTATCTGGTCGAATTTACTGTAGAATGGCTGGAAAATTGACATTATATGTGTCAAATGTTGACATTTTGATGGAAAGAAATCAACCCAAAAAATACTTCAGTTGAGAAAGAAAATAATTCCCTGTGGAAATATTGACATAAGGCCTCATGGCAATGAGAGGTCAGTACTTCAGGCTTGCAACTTTCACTATAGGATAGTCTTTGCCTGGACTACATATTCCAGGATTCATTCTTGTCCCTGCCATTGATGATCCTGGTGGTGCTGCTTGGTATCCCCGTGGTAATGACAAATCACAAGAGATGAACCCAGCTAATCAGCCAGAACCAGTCAGGGGAGATTGGGAGCATGAAGTAGTGAATTACACGTTCTGCAAGGTGTCAAAGTGGCACAATTTTAACAGAAATATATAGGGTTTACATGCAATGACAGCAAGTTAATGTTTCAAATAACACATGACATTTTTAAAAAGGAAGTTAGTTTGGAATCAATAACCTGACATCTCAACATCCAGACTGATTGCACAGTCTTCAAGGAAAGCTGAATTATGGTTGTATGCTTATTTCTTATTTTGCTGATGTATTTCATGTCTCTTTGTAATCTAAGTCCCCACACACTTTTATAGGTTTATGATTATATTTTCATGAGTTCCCTCCCCTTCCCTTCCCTTCCCAAATCTTCCCTTCCCTTCCCAAACCTTCCCATACCTCCCCTAACCCTCCCTAACCTTTCTAAACCTTCCCAAACCTTCCCTCAAAAAAATTGCCATTAAATATGAATAACGTTTTGTATTTGATTATGTATTCACATATTATTTGTTTTTACAGATGCCACCTGGCATTTTCCCATACGTTGGTGCCCTCTCTCTCTGACATCCAAGCTGCCATATCCTTCTCAGTTCGAAGTCTTCCCCATCAGTGGTCCTTTAACTTGACTCCATTTTCTGAATTATGAAATCCTTTGTCAATTCACTGTTCACAGTAACAATCTCAGAATTTTTATTTGGACTTAGACACCCTGATCTCTCTTCTACTCATGAAGATCTCCATCTGATTTATTTGCATGCCTTTTCTGTGCTGGTTTTACTGGCTATGCCCATTGCCTGGCTCCCTACCTCAGAGGATAAGGGCTTCCTGCTTACTTCCTAAATACCCATCCCACTTCACTGTTCAGCAGAATAGGGGTGTGGGGTGTGTGTGGGGGTGTGTGTGTGGGGTTGTGTGGGTGTGTGTGTGGACTAATTCCCTGCAGGTGTTGGACTGACTGTTTGGAGAGCAGCTTTGTTAAGGACCTGGGTGGAAGTAGGCTAAACATGAACCAGCAGTTCATGTGCCCTGGTAGTCATGAAGGTTAATGGCTTTTTGGGCTCTTCAGCAAAATTAAAGGTTGGACCCTTCCAGCCAGGGCTCTTTTATGGTTCTATATTAATTGCATTAGTGGTATTTTGAGGCAATGATTATTCTCCTATACTTGGCCGCATCCAGATATTGTGTTTGGTTTTGGGAAGCCCATGCAAGCAAGATAAGTATAATCCAGGGGCTACAGCACATTTCCTGTAAAGAATATCTTTGGCAGCTCGGTTTCATTCAGTCGGAAGAGATGGTTGCAGGGGGATCTCTTAGCCACTTATGAATAGGCTACTAAGATGGGAGAGATAACTCTATCACTGAGAGCATGGCACGAGAACAAGACACAATAGACAACTGGAACAGGGTGGAAAGGGGGAGATTCTGACAATCTATAAGGAAAAACTTTTTTAACTGTGAAGAAAATAAAGCGCTTGCGTAGGTTGCCCAGAGATGCTGTGGAATCTGCCCTTGGAGGTTTTCAAGACCTGACAAGCTGGCTTGGGAATTCAATGTTGACCTTGTTCTTAGCAGAAGGTTGGACTAGAGACCTCCTGAAGACCCTTTCAACCTACATGAATCTGTGATACTGTGAAACCTCTGTTGAAAATGTTTTCCCAAAAGTTCCTTAGTTGTCCAAGTTAGAAGGGGTTTGGATATATATCAATGTTATGAATCCTTTTAAAATTTCAAGTCTTTGCTCTGAGGCACAGAAGACTTGGAGCACTTCAAAGGAAAGACTGCCAGAATTTTTTCAACGTATACAAAACAAGATTATCTCCCTGGAATCGTTGTTGGATACTACTGAGTAGTTTTGTCTGAAGTGTTTGAAGAAAGCAAAATGAAGTCTGAGGTAAAGTGAATGTAAAAAAAAAGTCTGATTCTCAGACTCTTGGTGGTCTACCACTAGTGTTACCAAAGTTGCTGCTAATCCCTCACAACTACAGTGAAAGCTCAGCTCCCCACACCATCAGCTAGACATCACATGTTGATAACCAGGCAATTTGCCAGACACTAGTCCTTTTTTAGTGGGAAGTCTTGATCTGGAAAATAAAGAGGTAAACCAGCATATAGCCTATTTTATCATCTGTTCTTAATGTACTATATTGTTTTTAAGTGGTTTTGCATGGAATTAATAATTCAGTGTATTTGCGAATTGTAAAAATTATGCCTGGTATCAGCTGTAATCTGATTCTCTATTTCTCCTCTCTCTACATGTCCCTCACACACCCAAAAAAGTTTATTGCTGACAAGCTGTAAGACTTTCCTCTGAGATTCCTGTAGTATTTTCAAATATGTATGACTTATCTGAGAGGTGAGTGCTAACATCTACCAAAGTTAATCAAAAATGAAAACAAGGTTACATCTATAAGTAAAGATAGAGGATAGCCACCAAGAGAAAGAGAAAATAAGCCTGCATTTTGTCATTTTTTAAGACTCATAAGGTGAAAGATAGAGCAATGCTGATTAGGCTTGGAAGCTGGGTTTTTTTTAAAGAAAAATAGCTAATTAAAAAAATGAATTGCAGAAAAAATTAAACTGTAACACGATGTGAAGTATCTCAAAAATGGAATACACAAAGAAAAGAAAAGGTGAAATATAACACCTTCAAAATGTATTTTCTTAAATGAAATCCATCAATATAGAAGAGAAAGGCAAAATAGAAAGATACTTGCCTGCATGTGTTTGAATGGTTATCAGAGGCAGAGTGTTGATTAAATTCATAAATGATGTTATAAGTGAACTTTATATATGGAAGATCCTTTGGGAGTTAAGAAACTGTGTGTACTCTAAGCCTGACAGCTGACATCAACAGTTTCATTCCATATTTTCTGAAAAAGCCAAGAAAAAGCCAACCAGTTTGTTAGGTGTGCGGAATGGGCAGAATTACAGCAGAAGAACCCAGATAGATCTACAGATTTATGTGCATCAATTTTCAGGTCTGGAATAGGAAACTGACTTCTTGTATTAGAAGAGGCAAGTGAAAAACACCTTTAAAGTCCTGAAAATAGGAGTGAAAACTTGTAAAACTACTTTCAGAAAATCTGCCAGATTTTTCCTAACTTCAAGATGCCACACTGCCTCTACTGTAAGTATTCACCTGAAAAGCACAGAGACTCCATCAGAGAACTCTCTGTGTTCCTTGTCACTTTAGTTCATTTATATAAGTGAGGTATGTGATGGCCTCTCATTGAATATTTGTTTGAAATTTAACTCAGTATGGTTCTGCTTATCCACACCGATGCCTTGCACATTTCTGACTCACCTCATGTGGGTTTGAAGGGTTGTTTCAGGGTAGTAGCTTCCACACTAGGTATTTCCAGGTGGATATTGCCATTAGTTCTTGTAGTCCAAGAATTTAGTGGCAGACATAAGTGATGGCATGCTTTGCCCTGAGTGAATACTGTGCATATAACCATCCGCAGCACTGCAGTCACTAGCCAGACCACCATTTCCTGAGGCCTAGATAAAAATATTTCCTTCACCACAATGACCCTAGAGGAATAAAAAAAAAAAACATAAAACCAAAACAAAACTGAACTTTCCATACAGACCTTTTATTTTAAACAGCCAATGTTATATTTCTGCCAAACTTAGAAGGTGTTTTTGATTATGTAGCTTTCAACTACCATGGAATTAATATAGAAAAACTTGTGTTCTTCAGGGAGCCCTGTCATACATCTGCAAAATAAGGTTCTTTTTATGTACCTACACATTAACATTGACATCCACTCCCTCATTTAATTAACAACATTTGAATGTTGTTTCCTTTCATGTAGTAATTGTATTTTTTTCCTAAAATGATCTCTTGTTTTGTAGAGAGATACAATTGGAAAATGTCAAGATTTGTCCAGAAAAAAACCAGTAACAATAAGAGGTTCCTTTATACCTCATGGTTTTTGAATCTGGCCTTTCCTAGGGAGTTTTGAGAAAAAATCCGACATGGGAAATGAACCTCTCGATTTTGACTTGAGGGGAGAACTTTCTAAAATTTTTTGTTTCTTTCTCTCAGTGAGTTCAAAGCTAACATGCTGAGTCTGGAAACTTTCATGTCTTTAGGACCCTGGTAGCAACTATAAATAGTTGTGGTTATTGATGTAGGTACACATGCTGGAGAATCTACAACACGTATTACATATTTACCAAGTAGTTCAATTCCAAAGAAGAAGCAGCTAAAACTGCGTTAATAATGCTTCACTTTAACAAGCAGATAAAGGATATATCATGGAGGAATGCAATCCAGTGTTCACTACCTACTTGAATTTCTTTAATAAAGCCAGCGACCTCATGAATATTAAAATAAGTCCTGGGTTATGTGTCCTTATGTAAGGTATTCCTCTTGTATCTGATAAATGGTGTCCCTGCAGTTATTAAAAAGAAGAAAAGAGAGGAAAGTAAGGTTAGATCACAGGGGAAAGGTCAACCTGTTGGGAGGGGTCTTAGCACTCTTTGTTCAGTACTTCATCTGAAGAACCAGGAGATAATGTGTAAATAGTTTGTGGCTTTTTAAATCAGAACTTAAGTCTATGAAAGGCAATCCTTCTGTTTATGAGGCATATATGTGTACAGTAAGAAAACGTTGTAGTGATTTTTGTGGCTTTTACTTCAATAAAGTAAAATTTCTTTCAGTGAAATACTTTTACAGATAGGTGATAAAAATTATTATCTTACAATAAGCCTAGTCTTTTCTAGTAATTTGTCTGGTGATTAAAATATGTATATAATTATCGTTGTAAGAAAGCAGATGAGCTTTGCAGCTGGAATAAAAAAACTTTTTGAGTCTATTATAAGATATTTGGACATTTCTCCAAAAATGCCTAATAAAAAGGAATAATTTATTCTAAATATTTATTATTGAATTAGTGAAATTATTTAATTAATAACCTTATTTTTGTTTGAGGTTTCCTAGAAGTGGAAACTTCTAAAGTTCAATAATAAACAATTTTGAAGAATATCCTTTCCAAGAAATTTGGAAAAGTAACAGAAAGAAAAGACTTGTAACAGACATTTTTAACTAGTTGTATGCATTCAAATGAAGAAATACAAGTTCTAAAGGGTTGTGTGAGCAATATCAAAATGCATGTTATGCTGGAGGTTTATTTCCAGCTCAAATTCTGGTACTTTTTTTAGCATATATTACCTTTCTTTGTCTCTCTCACCAGTCCCCACAGTCATTTGCCTTGAAAAGAAGATATTTTTCACTGTTTCCAGAAGAAAAAAAAAAAAGCATTTTTGATCAATTAGGTCAGAAACAGCTTCTGTGCAGAAGAAAGAAAATCTGTGATAAAAAAAAAAAAAGAAAGCATCTTACAGGTAGTAGTTTATCCCCTTTAATACCTCCATTAATATTAAATAAATCCTGCAAATATGGTGTCTTGGTTTTGGAAAATATATTAATTGGGTGTGTGTCAGGAATAAAATCCAGGAACTCACTTTTAATATTTCCTAAATCAAAAGCTTCTTGTTCTTAACAGCTAGCCCATTTAGGTTTTCCTTCCAACTCTGCCTTCCAAAAGTCAGCTACTTCAGCTGACTGCTGTATTCAATGCTGTGCGTATAGGTTACAAGAAGTGAAATATATTACAGCCATCCTCATTTATACTTGTCTTGGTGTCAATGTTACTTCCATAGATGGCTGAAAAAATACACAATTTTTCTTAATGCTCAGAGCCAAATTTACTACCAAGCAGCTCTGTAAACTGCAATGAAGTGCTGAGGTTTTTTTGGGAGTCTGACCCAAAGTACCTTTCAAAAGCAAAAGAAGATTCTGAACACGCAAGTCTTTTTCTGATTTCATATATTTCAACAAATATATTTCATATATTTCACAAACATATATTTGAAAATAATTATATAAATGCTACCAAAGTCAGTTAATTTTATTAAGGACTTTTATTATCAACAACTCATAGGTACTTTGGTTAGCAATGTATGTTTTGGACATTGCTAAGCAATAATAAACTATTCACTGATAAAATAGTAAGCATGTAACATTAGAAGACAAATCTCTTAAAAGACCACAACTTCAAATAAGTTTTCTTAAACTTACTCTTATGGATAGACCCACTAAAATCAATGAAATTACTCGTACATCAATTTAAGAGTATGCAAAAGTACTTGAAGACAGGAGATTTAGTTCTTAATTATTTTAGGTCACTGAAGGAAATGGAGGCCACCGTGTCTCCCAGAACAGGCGACAAATCTGCTTAGAAAGGTAATATGGAAGCGGCATAAGGAAACAGTGTATAATGCAGTCTCATCCAGGAATACATAAGCACACTGATGTTGCCATAGAGGATCCAGCTGGGGAATGGCTGATCTAGGTAATTATATTGCAAAATCTTTAGAGGAGACATCCCATATAAATTTTAGAAAATACAGATTAGGGACTGAGGTAGCTGCTGGATGCATAATTCACTCCAAATAATTTGTTAGACAAATCTCATCTCCTTTTTCTATTTGTGAATTGTACAAGAGCAGTTTATAACTTTCTTAGATTTATTATTCAGAACATTCCCTGAATGTTTATGTATCATTTATGAACACTTCACTGTGAGTGTTTGATATTCAAAATTTGGCATTCGATATTTTTATGTCAGTTAGTCAGAGCAGAACACATCACATGTTGTGTTTCTCTGAGTGGAAATAACTCAAAGTCAGGTTTTCTATTGTAAATCATTGCATTTCAGAATTCAAAAATCACTTTGTATTCCCATTTTGCAGTAATCACAATACATCTCACAATCATTCTGGCTAAAGGCATATTTGTTCAAAATTAAAACATTATTTTCAAGGAATTATTTTGTCCTATTATGTCTCTATTTATGTCCTATAATGTCTCTACTACTCAGCTATAACAAGAAGGTTTATCAAAAGATATATCATCATTTAAAACCCCAAAATAATAGGGATAATTTTGTCCAGCTGCATAATCCCACAGCTGGGATATTGTGGAATGTCCCATGCCTTATTCATCAGTCCTAATATGTTAAGAACAAAACTTCCAAAAGTGACACCAATAAAGACTTAAAGCATTATCTGTCTAAAATCAGTCAGAGGAAGCGTTTGAGAATGAAGAGGCTTGTATACATCTTTAGAGTATTTTATTTTATGCTCATAAAATGAGAGCGATTTCTATCTTGGTCCTGTTTCTGGAGAACTATTTCCCACATCATGGAACAAAACTTTTTTGTGGTTCTCCTGCTGCTGGAAAATTCTTTGATAAATAGAAGATTGTAAAAACATGATTTAAAAAAAAAAAGGAGGCAGGAAAACATCTTGAAATAGTTCCTGGCTCCGATTTTTTTTTTTTTGAGGAGGAATAAAATGGCAAAAAAATCGGAAGTGAAATATATAGAGAAATTATAGTGCTCTTAACACAGCAATATTCAGTAATTTCTTAGCCCTGGCTTGCAGTCAGTCATCCTAACCATATGCTCAGAACTGAACTTCTTCTTCAGTGTAGTTGAACTATATCAACAGAAACAATTTTTTCAGGGAGAGTAAATGTACCTCTATGAACAGTTTGATGAAAGACTGAATCTTTGTATTCCTGGAAAGTAAGTCTTCCTGTAACAAGCAACTAATGTTTGAACATGTCAAAGCAAGCCTTTTAGAACATAAGATAAGAGCACTTGAATGATTATTGCAAAGTAGGAACTGGCTAACTGGCCCAAAAGAAAATGTTGTGTACAGTAATTTATTCTGGGAGTTACATTTTCCTCAGACTTGAAAAGATCTTTACTGTGAGTCAGTACATTGGGTTTCACTCCCACTCTCATTTGGGAGAATTGAGTCTGAAATGCCCATTGTACAAGGAAATATTTTTTCCCTACAGACAATGTTATTGGCATAGACAGTGGTAAGATAACGGTCAGACCTGTATTAGGAATGGCTCATAACATAACGTTAGTCTGATGTGGGGTGTTTATTCATGGTTTTAATTTTAACTATGCTGTTAAATGCTATGCTGCAGAAGCTTTAAGCAAATATATTAATCTAAAAATACTGTTATTGATAAAAACTCTTTCTTCTTTTTGAATTGGGGAACAACACACCATCAGAAAGCTTTTATTGCTGGCATAAGTTACAGCTGTGCTAGAGGGAATAGCTACACTAACCTAGTGTCACTATCTCAGCATGTGGCCTGTTCAAAGCCATTGTTTACGTGGACTTTCTACCATATGGAGTTATCAGCATTTTCTTACAGAAACCTCAGTGCTACTTTGTACTTCCAGAACGACAATACAGCAAGATACACTGTTTTCTCTTTTTCTCCTTCGAAAAAGTAAAAACAAAGAGAAAGAAATAGGGGAAAAGAAAGAAAAAGAAAGAAGGTGGTAAAGGAAAAGAAAAATAGAGAAAGAGTTCTCTCTTCTCCTAGCAATCCTCTCCAATTAGAAATGTATATCATAAATATTAACATGTACAAGTATATACATATATTAATGTATTGTAAAATCTCATATCTTGGGTATCTCACTCCTTGCTCTAAAATGCCTGAATCTGACCATGCTGGCAATTTCACCTCTATGAAGAGAAGTAAATCTTTCTCTGAGGGGTGGACCCGCCTCTGCACCCAGTGAATGTCTGGGCAGAAAACATGCTTCTTTAGCACATGTGACATCCCGTGAGCCCCAACACACGGGGCTTTCTTAGGTGGTATTAATACGTAAGTAGGTGGTTAGGACCCTGCCAGGCATTTTTGGGCAGGCTGCCCAAGACCCTGGTGTGGGTTGCGTGCAGGCACAGTGTGCTCTTGTTTGGTCCTGGGAATGCATTTTGAGTAAGTGAGGTAGACAAACCTCTGGAAACCTGAGTAAGACAAACTGTTCTGTTTCATGTTAAGAGGGGAAAGGAAATGAATAAATATTATAAATATTTGTTAGTCCAGAAAAAGCAAAGAGCATTATTTCATGCACAATAAAGAGTAAGAGAAATAAAAGGTAAGTAGAGTAAAGGGAATTTTTGAGCCCTCCTCTGCATCAAGAGTACAATAAAAACACCAAGAAAGATTCAAATGTGTGTTGATAAATGAAGGTACTTCAGGAGTCTTTATGAATATGCGCACAGAGCTCCTAACAAAACACTGTATGGTGAGAAAAATATCACTTTGCTGAATCTCAATGTTTCCCCAAAATTTGGCAAATATTGCTCTATTAAAAATCTGATTTGAGGAATATTTCCTTGGTCCACTCTGGGGCTATGAAGTCTTCCACATTTACAGCTGAAGAAAGAGAAGCCTTGAAAACTTGAGCTTCAGCTCCCCTAATCTCGGTTTCAGAAGATAATAATGTAGCAGTTCCAACACAAAATGGTCTCTCAAGGCTTTTATGCCAGCTAGTCCTACGAAATCACTGGGTTTGAATTCTATAGTGGCTGCATTCCCTCCTGTCTGCCTTCCAGGTGTGTTGCAGATGCATGCATATCCTGGTTCTGGAACATCACCTGTCCAGGTTTCTGAAATGAGGTTTTGAAACTCCAGTTGATGAAAGACTGTTGAATATTTGATTTTATAATTAAGGTGGAAGGAGATACCACATCAAAATACTGTAAACCCATGCAAATAAGAAAATTTGTGTTTTGCATAATTATACTCTAGCCTACTTGCTGTTTTCATAGATCATTGATTAATTATGTACAAGGAAATCTTCCTGTCCCAAGGAAATAACATGTATATATATAATTTTTTAATCCCTACAAACACAGTAGCAATAGTCAAGATGGTGTGGAGACAAGCTTCTAATAGGGCTTTGGTATTGCTGATGGGAGTATTCAGTTACTGGGACGAGTCCATCCTACAAATAACATAGCAAAATTACTCCAATGGCTAACGTTGGTGGCACTAGGACAATGATTCAGATAACACAAAGCCACATACAAATAAGTATGAAGATGGGAAGCATATGTGGCTGTATGGAAACTCAAAGCAGATGGTGGAACAACTTAAGAGTAGAAAGATCCACGTTACAGATATAACCAGTTAGATCAGAAAACTGCAGCAAAAAGACTAGTAGTAATAACGGACAATATACTGAACAAGGAAAAAAGACAATACTGTCACAGAAAAGACAAATGCTTTGCTAGGTTGTGTTAATTGGATCATCATGTGTAATACAAGGAAGGTAGTTTTTCCACTCTGTTTGATTCGGCTGAGCTTCATCCAGAGAGTCGCTTTTAGTTTGAGCTACCACATTTTTCAACGGATACAGACAAACAAAAAGGACTTAAGAGAAGGATATAAAAATTTACAAAAGATTTTGAAAATAAGGCCCAGGAGAAAAGCTTAAGAGGCTGTGATATGTTCAGGCTAGAGAAGAGAAAGGGGAGGCATAATAACTCGATAATTGCATAAAGGGGTGTTACCCAGAGGAAAGGGACCAATTGTACTCATTAGTCACTGGGGACAAAACAAGAAGGAATGGATGTTAGCTGCAATACAGGTAATAGGGTTAAGTATTAGGAAAAACTTCACAACTTCAGGAACAGTTAGGACATGGAGCAAACTATCTCGAAGTTTTCCAGAATCACCTCCACTGCAGGACTTTAAGGCCAGACTTAATGTCAATCTATCAGCAAGGGTTTAAGTTTAATGAAATCAATCTTGACACAATGAGGGAAGGAGAAAAAAAGACTGGGCTGAATGACCTGCTTTGGGTATGTTTGCTGGTAATTAGCACTCTGATTCTCTGACCCTGTGCAGTACAATAAGAAGGTTTATTTGCTATTGTCAATTTTTTTTTTCCCTATCTGTAATCTCTGGCTTCATCTGAAAGAGGAAATGCAGAGGTGTGTTTTCTAGGCTTAAATTAATATTGGTATATGTATCTGCCTAATGCATTTAGAGAGGTGACCACACCTCCCATCCTCAGAACAGCCAGGGACTGGTGTGCATTTAGGTGTCAGCTGGGAACAGAAGTTTTCATATCTTCCAGACACAGGGTGACTCCTGGGTCTAAGTAGTGTCTGGTTGTGCCTGACACCTTTCTGCAGCATGCTGCAGGCAAGGGCAGGGTTTGTCTTTAAAGCCCTGTATTTGGTTTGCATGGCCAGGTTTTGGTAGTGGGGCAGGGGCTACAGGGGTGGCCTCTGCAAGCAGCTGCCAGAAGCTTCCCCTATGTCCTGCACAGCCAATGCCAACCAGCTTCACGATGGACCCACTGTTGGCCAAGGCCAAGCCAATCAGGAATAAGAGTAACACCTCTGTGATAACGTACTTAGGAAGGAGGAAAAAAAAAGTTATTGGACAGATGAAATTGCAGCCAGAGAAGAGCAAGTGAGAACAGGTGAACAACTCAGCAGACACCAAGGTCAGTGCAGAAGGAGGGGCAGGAGGTGCTCCAGACACTGGAGCTGAGGTTCCCCTGCAGTCCATGGTGCAGACCATGGTGAAGCAGCTGTGCCTCTGAAGCCCATGGAGGACCACAGGGATACAGAGATCCACCTGCAGCCTGTGGAGGAGACCCATACCTGTGGAGGAGAACTGGTAGATGCCCGAAGGAGGATATGATCCCATGGGAGGCCCATGCTGGAGAGGGGCCCTGGTGGGGACCTGCTGACCTGTGAAGAGAGGAGCCCACACTGGAGCAGGTTTTTCTTGTAGGACTTGTGGCCCCTCCATGCTGGAGCAGCCTGTGCCTGAAGGACTGTACACCGTGGAAAAGTGACCCACATTACGGCAGTTCATGGGGGGCTGTTGCCTGTGGGATAGTCTTATATTGGAGTAGTTCATGAAGGACTGTCTCCCATGGGAGGGACCCCATGCTGAATAAAGGGAAGGACTCCTCTCTCTGAGCAGAAGCAGAACAACCTGTGACTGCACTGACTGTAACTCCCATTCCCTATCCCTCTGTGCCACTGGGGGGAAGAAGTAGAACTTGGGAAGGAGGGATGAGTGGGGGGGGCAAGGTGTTTTTTAAGCTTTATTTTACTTCTCATTCTCCTGTTCTGATTCTGTTAGTAATAAATTTAATATTCCCACTTTGTGTCTGTTTGGCCCGTGATGAAGACCAGCAAGTGATCTCCCCCAGTCCTTATATTAACTCATGAACCCTATATTATATTTTCTCTTCTCTATCCAGTTGCAGAGGGAAGTGAGAGAGTGACTTTGGTGCCTGGAGTCCAGCCACGGTCAACCCACCAAAAGCTCTTTTGAGCCTTCACCTCCATACTTTCCATTAACTAATAAAAGTGCAGTCTATACACTAAACACACACTTTCTCTGCTTGGAGCGTGGTAAATGCTAAACTAAATTTCTTTCAGGAACACAGATCTCCAAGCCCTGTACTACCTGCTTGATCAGCACCCTATATGTAACTTGGGCTGTTAAAACTCAAGATAAACGCACTGTTCATCAGCATCTGTGAAATGAGCATTAGAACTAGTATAAAAATCCAGAACACTGGCTGTTTGTATTAATGACAAACTTTTTCAATTACTCTAAGCAATTCCCATGTATGAATTCAAATCAGATTAGTATTTAAGCCAAAATTCTGAGGTACCAATACGCAATTAAACAGAAAGGGAAAGGAGGGGGTGATTTTGTTGTCTACTGCATTGAAACACTAAGTGTCCTCAAACCACTGCTTAATGACATAGACTGGAAATGAAGTAGCTGAATGAACCCCCTGTATGGACATGTTCTGCCAACAACCATTTCAGTGCCAGCAATAAATTCCCAGACTAAACAGTTTAAATTTGGCATTCTCATTTGTGACGCTGTACTTATACTACACTCACGAGATTGATTCTCTGAATTTGAAGTATTCTAGCAAATGAATTATTTAAAATATGAAATTCTGGATGACAAGTATATGTCTATGGTGAATTAATTTGATATTTGAATACTGTTCTTCTGAAGAGAAATCTGTAGTTGTTTGAACAATAATACCTACATTTGGGGTCAGTCAGGTTTCCATTCTAATTCCTGCTTTCAGGAGACTAAATACAAAGCTGACTGGAGCCTGACAACCAGCTCTCAGATGAGACAAGATGCTTTTTTGAGTAACCAATGGAAACAATTTTTTTTTGAACGAAATTTTATGATTTTTTTCCTACATTTCACCTAGTTTAAAAACAAGAAAATATTTCTCTTGTATAATTAAAAGGGTTTTCAATTTAAATTGGAATTTGTCAAAAATCTAGCTCAGAGTAGTTTAGGTATTCCAACAAGGGAAAAAGAAGAAATATGCTTGGAAATGGACTGCAAAACAAAACAAACGGAAAAAGCTTCACAAGCACTTTTAAATGTGGACTTAATATGCATGTGTAGCAGCTGGATTGACACAATGGACCCTAACGGCTCCTTCAGGTTTCTTTCATACTGTATTATTCACTCTGCAGTCAGAGTACCAAAGACGACATTTTTGGGAAAAAGCCTACATTTTTGCAAACAGCTGCATGTAGACAATGACAGAGGCAATGTTATCATATGACTGTCACAGAAGAAAAGTGCTCTTGTTTAATGGAAATATTTAGTGTCCGGACATAAGGTCGTCTGTGGATGCAAGTCAGAGCACTATTTGGTCCAGGGCTGTGCGACCTTTAACTGACAGATTCCATAACCAAAAATAACATAGTCTTGCCCTTTATTTTCTCACCTGCCAGTTTCCAAAGACCATTCAAATTTAAAAAATTTTGCTTACATAACTAAGCTCATTTTCTGTTAGAAATTATGAAAGATATTTAGGATTTATTGAGTAGTTTTATCTGATTTATGAAAATCACTTTTGTCCACTCTTCTATTACAGGTGAGTGTACTGTACTGGGAATACTGAGCTAATGCCCTTGAGGAAGACCATGTGACTGCAATTATGTATAAATTAACATGTCACAAATTTGAAGCTCTGAGAGAAACACATTTCCCAGTTGTACATTTGTGACTTCTGAGCTTGTAAATGAAACAGATGAAATAATGACTTGCTCTTCCTCTCTATGCCTCTTATATATTAGTTAGTTTACTTGCTAGATATGTAAAGACAGGCACAAATACTTACGCAGATATTTATCATTCACAGGGAGTGTAAATTAAACATGCCATTACTTTATCAGCTATGATAATAAATGCTTGACACTAGACTGGATTTCTCTACAAGTGATGTTATCATTGCTTTTAATACATCATTTGCCTTTAGAGATGTAGAAATAATTTCTGAATGCTAATGTTGCTAAAAGACAAGACAGTGCAGGAGTAAAACCCTGCAAATAAAGAGTGAACTGCTTTATAAAGCAGAGTAATATGTGCTTAGTCAATGCTTTAACTTAAGTTGTGCTCTGGGAGCCAAACAATAATTTGACTGATATTATTAGATACATATTTGTTTGGTTTGTCCTGAAAACTTAAAAGTCAAGCTGAAATCAAACTCAGATGTCTTAATCGATAGCACAAACATAAAGGCAAGAAATAAATGTAGAATACATATGGTTTTGCTGTCAAATATAAACAAGTGTAGTGGATACACATACATATATATTTGTTAGCTGACTATGTAAATTGAGATGAAAGCCCATTTTCAAGCATGACCTGTGATAAACAAATGCATATAAATAAACAATAAACCAAGATAACACTAGAATAACATCAATTAAAACAATTACAACAACTTCTAGTCATCATGAAGTATTGTTTCAGTTCCATCTTAAAACATAAAAAGCTCTCAATTGTTCTTAAATCAACTGGTAACTGATTCCACATTTGTGGAGCCTTGAAACAAAAAGCTTTTTATCCCTATTTTGTATTCATTCTAGGGCATGGTAGTTCCACAACATGAATAGAGTGTAATGTATAAGCTGCTCTAAGGGAAAGCAGCAGGTTGAAATAGTGGTCACTGATTGACACAGTACTCTAATTGTTATTTTATATCCATATTTTAAAAGTTAGACTTTGTAGGAGAAAAAAAAGTCATATCTAAAGTTGACACAACTGGCAAGTTGAACTGAAATTCAGATTATGGAATTTTACATAGCATTTGATATTATGCCAGGTGTACATTTGTAAGTACAGGGAAAAAAAAAACCACAAAAAACCATAACTGAATATAGTGTAGAAAAAAAGGCTTGGAATTCTGATAATCAGTCTGTGCTATTAACTAGAATACTTAAACTGCCTCTTCATGTCCATTTGAAGACAGCAGGGTATAGAGGAATTTCAAAGTGTTATATATATGTGTCTGTCTGCATATACAATGTGCTTATTAGCTGTCTCTTCCTTAAACATATAAATAAACCAGAAAAAATTCTTTTCTGTCCTTCAAACCCATTTGTTTTTCAGGTATTGATTTCCATGTTTTCCCTAGGTAAGTCCCCAGGAGTCTGGAGAACTGCTAGGATTATGACATCAAAAGGGACAGAAGATTGGAAGCCATTTAATGACAGGAGGATGGGACATTTAAATCATACTCTTTAATTCCATTCCCCCCCTCCAGACACACTTACAGGACTTAAATTCTTGACAAACACACAGAAAAAGACTCAGTCAGCCCTTTGAGAAAGAGCTCTGAATACTGCCAGTTGCAAAGTTCCCTACAAAGTCTTCATGAAAAGGAGGGGGGTATCAAGATTTGATAATGTTAAAGATAAAAATAAAACAAAGATAAGAGTGAGAAAGCTCAGTGGCTATTGTTTTTTTTATAAATCAGAAAGGCACTGTAAAGGATAGAGTAAAAAGAAGTATATTTTACCCTTTTCCATTCTTTTATAAAGGTCAGATTCAGGGGATTACTGTGCTTCCACTGAACCCCTGAAAAAGAATATTCTGAGAAAAGAAAAAAGAAGGGTGACATGCCTAGAAAGACGAGATGTCTGTGTGAGAAAAGCATTTTGGAAAAGAGCCTGTCGCCCACAAAGTACTGCAGCTTAAAGCACTCAAAGCTGCATGAGGCAGACCATGGCTCCTGCAAACAGACAGAAGGGGAGGCCTGTGTTGTACCCCACAGTGGTCCGTGTTGTTGGTACCCATCCCTGGGGAGGGCAGGAAACCACCTGCTCACCCTTTCACAAGCTTGTGAATGAATCATGCCTTGGCCACAGCACTGTCACAATTTGTTACCACTCAGCATCAGCCACTTCCCTTGTATCAACAGAGAAACAGTGCAGAAATGGTACTTTTACAGAGAGGGAACTGATGGGATGGAGGAAAAATGTCTATGTGTGTGGATTCATGACCCAGAGACTGCAAATCTGCTGGACCACAGCCTTGCAAGTGGAGTAAGAGGACAGCTGGTCACACAATACTTTTACAGAGATAGCTCACTTTCCAACCACTCTGAGCCCTACCTCCCATGCTGCTGTCAGCCACAATGCCCTTTTATTCTGGTTTCTTACTAAGGATGAGGATTTTGAAATCTAACGCCATGTCTGTCCAAGAGGTGAACCATGCTATTTTTAACTTCCCAGCACCTGCAAAGGCACAGAATGAAGCTGTCCTGGAAAGCAAGCAATTTGGTCAGCCCAGCTGCCTGCAGTAGCTAACAGAGTCCTATTTTATCCTCAGTTACACACTTACACAAAATCTTGTGTCTTCCTCAGTGAATGCAGAAAATTTTCTAGCTGAAAAAACAAAGCACCAAGATCAAAAACTTGGACCCAGTGAAAGTAAAGGGACCAGTCTGTATCCTGATTCTCACCTTAAATATCAAGGAAGGTTTTTATAGGGGATCTGCATATCATTGGTAGTCTGATATTTAAATCTTGCAGAAGATGAAGGACTTAAAAATACAGGAAAAAAAAGAGGTATATTTTGTTCATTCTTCTGGAGCAAACAAATATGACACATGTGTGCATTGCATCATGCAGTGAAGTAATAATTTTAGTAATAAAAACAATGGTTGGGTTTATGTTAAGACACATCATTATAAGAATGTAGTGGCACAGTTAGATTCTGACTAGTGAGAAACTCTGATCAGAACTAGGTCTTTGTCAGAATTACTGTAGAACGTGTAGGAAAAAAAATTATCTGAGTTTAAAAAGGATAGCTAGAAAAGTAAAAGATTAATATTACATCCTCATGGAAATAGAAGGGTGTCTGTGAGTGAAATAGGACAAGGGGGCATGGGCTTAAGCTCTGTCAGGGGAAATTTAGGCTGGAGATTAGAAGGAAATTCTTCACAGAGAGAGTGGTCAGGCATTGGAATGGTCTGCCCAGGGAGGTGGTGGATTCACCATCCCTGGAGGTTTTTAAACTGAGATTGGACATGGCACTTAGTGCAATGATCTAGTAAATGGACTGGGGTTGGACCAAGGGTTGGACTTGATGATCTCTGAGGTCTTTTCCAACCCAATTGATTCTATGATTCTATGAATGATATTCAATCTACAAGTTCTGTAGATTGAAAACACCAAAGCATTGCAAGGGAAAATATTGTTTGTTGGAGCCAGAGTTGGAACTCTGACCATATTATCCCTTAGTATTTGGATAGCCCTGGAGTCCTAAAGTCCAACAAACCAAAATAAAAGTAAATGAAATTAGAAGCAAACAATCATTTGGAGAAAAGTTACACAGTAGGAGAAAACTGGCAAAAAATAGGTCAACTTCTGAGCTTGGCACACATAACCACAGTTATTTACCTTTAACTTTGCACCTTCATGAAGATCCACTTTTCTGAAATCAGGATTCAGAGAAATGGTCTGACTTAGTACCAGTACATGAACTAATGGGTTACCAATTACAAGAGACTCTTTTGCTGTGTGTTAACTCCACTGGAAACTAGCATAGCTCTGCAGAAATCTTGAGCTGCTGCTGTGGCATTATAACTTTATAACATGGTTGGTCAATAACTTATCTCCAATGAGTCTCAGAAATGGCAGCTGTAACTGTCTTTGGTTCTGCAACTTTAGTGTCTTTATTGTTCACACAGTTCCTTCCCTAACATAACCCTATCATTGTTGATAGAAACGAAATGCATCTGATACTCTTGTCTGAGTATATCTAGTAATGTTTTCCTTAATTAAAAACAGTGGATCTTCACAATGGAAGAAGGCAAAAAAGTAAGAAGAATTCTCCAAAGTTTAAATTGTTTCTTTCTACTCATACAGTAGGAAACAAGAATATTTTTTTGTTGTTGCTTTGATACTGTGCATCCATTTTTTGGTTTTTTTTTTTTTTTTTAAAGAAGCTGATTCTGATACAGCAATCACATTTTACGTTAAATAACCCAGAAATTGCTACAAGAGAACTCTCTTTTTCAGTACTCAAACCTTGAAATTTCAGCCAAATCTTTAGTTAAGATATTCCAAAGACAAATAATAAGGCTTTTTTAAATCTCACAGCAGGAAAGGTTATGTTCAGAAGCAAATGAAATTTTAAGAAAGGGCACTTGGGCACTTGTAGACATGAAACTAAGCCAAGAAGAATCCTTGTGTGGCTGCCATGGTTAGTCAAGAAAGGTTGAATTCCTGTCTCAGATGAAGTCATGATTAACTGTATGAAGTGCCTAGTTTCTGTGACAGAGTGAAACTATCTACTTCTCAAAATAAGAAGGCGCTAGTGACTGAACAGCAACCAGGGAAATCTGGGACCAGAAACTCAGGCAGAGTAAGAGCTAGAAACAGTTGTGAGAGAACCTCTGAAACCCATAGATAATCTGAGAAGGTATAAAGGATATAAATACTGAAGATGCAGGAGGGAGGAGAGGGCTATGGGGTCTTGATATCTTCTAGAAAAATGGGGTTGAGCCGGAAAGAATCAGCTTAACATAAGACAGCTGAGGTGGAAATAGGGTCCCAGCTGTTCACCTGTGCAGTCAGCTGTTTGCTGGGTAATCCTAGTTAGGCTGAGTGATCTGAAGCATGGAATAGGGTCCCAAGGCTTTTAAGGATTCTCCAAAGTCACTGAACATCCACCTCTCCGCCTGATTTTAAGTACTTGAAAGACAAGTATAGGTTAGGAGAACAGTTCTTCAAAACTCCCTCTAGAAGAGAAACACAGTTCTTAAGAGTAAATTCCATACTAGATAGGTTGACCTTCTTTCAAGAGAAACTGATATCTCTGTCATTGGTTACAGAGGAAGTTGAGGGAAACTAAGAGTCAGCACATCTGTGATATGCATGGATATTATATTTTGGCCTTTGTAAAGAAGAGAAAGTTTAGTGGGATTGCAAGTTTCTAAGAAGAAAAAGTTCATTATTCTAAATTTTAGAAGAAGAAGATGTTTCTGCAACTATTTTATGGAATGAAAATGATGATACTTTGGTGAACCTAAGGAAAGATACTAGATGGAAAGAGAATGAGTTAGCAAAGGAAAGTGGAGCAAAAGAGCACTTGGTCAATGATTCCATCAGGATAGAAACCAGTGAGTCAGGAAGATAAGGAGGACTAGGATTTAGGCACGCCAGGTAGCTCCTTATCTTGCTATAATGCTGACAGTCAGATCACAAGGACAGAGGGGCAGAAGAATTTGACATAACAACAACAAAAGGTAAAGGAACTAACTCCTCTTGTTCATCCACTTTCATGTTAAGGCTTCTTTTTTTCTTTTTTTTTTTTTTTTTAGGTTTGCTACCATTCATAGTGCATGCAGACAGACCAGGCTTAAACAGATTATTTGACTGATATTTTTCAATTTAACTGCCAACAAACTTGCTATGGAAGATAATGGCCTGCTTGAAAAACTGCTTTTTCAGGTCTCCAACAGGAACTCCAGTGAAATCGAGAGAGGTCAAAAGAAGTCAGCTGCCATTTTCACTCCCATTTTTTATGGAAATAGGCAACAGATTGGTGAAGACATTGCAAAGGCTCTAAGGCAATCACTCTTTCAATTTGTCCAATATTAGTTTCAATAAGAACTGAGAACAGAAACAATTGCCAGCAGCCCCAACTTGATTTGTTAAGACTCACTCTTGTCCACTTCAAATCACCTTTGACATTTACGAGCTCAACTTTGCAAACATCATTTGAGTATTATTATTTTATCTGATGCCTCTATTATGCCAGTGTCTAGGACACCATCATGCTAAAAGCGCTAGATAGGTATCAAGAATGTAATTGTTTCTTATGTCTTCACCTTGTGAAAAACAAGGAAGTTTTGGTTATTGTATATAGACCCAATACCTCCAGCATTACACATAAAAGACATAGTAGTTCGTAAAAATTTATGTGCATATATTCAATTCGTAAAAAACCGAAATCTAATTGGCAGACATTCATACTAACACTAGCATATTGATAGCAAATATAGCTTTTCCCTGCACCTACATTCTCCACGAAAAACATCTTCGTAGAACTCATAAGGTATAACAAGCAAATAAATGCTAATAGAGATAATAGTATTTAAATAAGAATAAGTTTCTACTCTTTGCAGCATGCAGTAGTTTGCATGCACTCACTTCTGCAGTCACAGGAACAAGAAGAAAAATAAACCCATGCCAAACAAGATAGTGATGGTATTGACAAATATTCCTAAGACATGAACACTCAGTGTGATTTACTCGGTATGAGTCTGGTGCATGGAATTTAGGCATTGGAAGAAAACGTCTGTCTGGGTCAGACTTTGAGATAGTGTCCAAGAAAGAGAGAAAATAATAGCAGTGTGGGATGGGTGGTGTTTTGTAACTTGTGCAGGTTCTTACAAAAAAGATGACACTTTGTCTGAAGCCAAAATTGTACATTCCATTCTGCCTACGATATCCTGTAAGGCTGAAATTCTGAGACTGCCAAAGAACAGTGAAATTCATTGGAACACAAATGATAGAAGACGTGGAATGGGCAATTCTGAGGACTACATTTATAGAGACCTGAATGGCTATGTGTGTTTAGTAACATACACTGCAATGGATTCTTTGTAGGAATACAGAGAGAGCCAGGATGGGTTTTGCCATGTGGGACCCCATGTAGATTATGGTAATTGTTGTCCTAAATAAAATTTAAAAAGAAGAAATAAATGCAAGGAAGGAAAGTTAGTATTTGCCTGAGAATTTGCATATAACTATTGGAGAATAATAATGTTTTTGGGAATGCTCCTCTGTGAGGGAAAACTTGATAATAAGGGAGCTAAGCTGAACTAAGAAAAATTTCTATAGTATCTATAAGAAAATTCTGTTTGTAACTCCTTTTTTAAATCTTACCTGCCCTGTAAGTGTCTAGTAACAATAAGCTTCAGGCATTCTTGAAATGCACACTTGGAATTATTTTAACATAGCTTCTTTCTTGTGTGTTTGAAAAAAAATATTTAAAAGATTATTTAAATACTGCCATGTAAAGAGTAAATAAATATGAAGTGTGCAGAATTAATAGTGAAAAAAGAGGTGAAGACCTTTGCCCCCCTTTTGACTTGGGTAAAGAATAACATATGCTCTAAACTATCAAATATTCTTTATATGTAAGCCTTCTCTCAGAGGTTGCAAGTAAGCTACAAAAATTTCAATTGGGTGCACTGTGGAAGGATCAGTGCCATTGCAACCTTGATATTTGCTCCCACTTTCCATTTACTTTTCACTTGTGACTTTAAAATATAAGTGACAATGAAGCATTGTCTCTCTGGTATATAAATGGGAGCTTATTTCCTGCATTTACTCTGTTTTTCTTAGGGGAAAGGGGATTTACAGTTAATAACAAACCCCGTTCCACATTTGGATTATTCCTGTGTACAGTAAAAACTCCTTGAATTTCAAATAATGCCAATTTCCATCTCAGCTGGAGAGGCGGTGGGGACTCTGGTGCGTGCTTTTTATCTCAGAACTGTAAGTGCTGTGGAAAAGGACTTGGCCACAAATAATCCCACGTGTCACCAAGGCCAGTGATAAGCAGATGCTTGCGGAAAGGCCCTTGGCCCCCAATCTTCACAGACCTGCCACTCCGCATTGAGACAGGCTCCACAGCAGGTGAGTCGCTCAAGGCACAGTGGGTGCAGCTGTCCCAGTCTTTGCTCCCTTGGCAGTTCTGTGCACAAGTAGCATGGAAATGTCCACCACTCTCACTCGATTGCTACCACTAATGGATGGGCATATGGAGAATGATTTAACTGATTACCAAGTCTGTTTCTAACAGTATTTTATCAGTTGGAAGCAACCTGCAAAAGAAGGAGCCCAGCAGAAAATATTAAGCCTACATCCCAACATTACAGAAATAAAATCTTCATAGGAAGGGAGAGACAAATAAATAGAAACAAATAATTTTTAAAAGAATACATTTCTTATAAAAGCCTTTTTTTAAAAAAATAAAGAAAAATTAACACAAAGTTTATATTGAAATTCCAGCAAAGAAAACTGTTTAAAACTATGACAAAATCAGATAGCAGCAGAGGTATTGTTTAGTTTATCTGCTGTTATATTCCCTCTATTTAATGGTTTTGCCATGTTTTTTTCTGGGACATCCTTGTTAGCGTATACTAACATACATTTAATCCTAGTACAATTAATTATATACTCCCTTAAACCAGTACCTTATTCTCTGCCAATAGAATTAAACCTAATGAAATATATCAATATCGAAGACTCAAATGATGGAAGTAACTTTTCCTACAAAATAATTACAACAAGTAAAGACCACACATTTAACATTACAGTGGCAATATCTAGAGAGTGTGAACAGCATGGTAGTGATGTTCAAACAAGAGCCCAGCACCCCTCAACTCTGGAAGCACTAATAATTTCAGCTGGAACAATTGACAGTGGGGAAATGAATCATTCCCTTTGACAAGAACAAAACCATATTAAAATGTAATAGTTTATTAAACAACCGACTTCAGAAGTTAAATTACTAAATTGTATCTCCATGGGTTTTAAGAAGTACTGTCTGATCACAATAATGGATTGCCTACAAACTTTTATCTTAGCCATCGCCTCCAGAGTTGCTGTATTTAATTATTTAAACATTGTATTAATGAAACATGTTATACTGGTACGAAAACTACTTTTATCACAGCACATGAAAGAAAAAAAAATATAATGTGTGGTTTACACTGTAGAACTGCATTTGCATCCCCATTGCAAATAGCAAAAAACAACCTTTTCCTGATCCTCTATTTCCAGCTGCTCTGCAGAACTAATTTAATGGCTGCCATTGTTCTTGATTCTGACTTGATTAAAGAAAAAAAAAAAAGAAAGAAAAAAAAGAATAGGAACCATTTAAAACCATTCTGGTGCACCTGTTGTGCTGCATTATGACCCACTGTGATTTCAATTTATGTCACATGAGAACATGCCACTGGAGCACCAGCTTGCATCATGTGCAAAAATGCTAGCAGTGCTGGAAATTGATGTCATATCACATTTTACAATGCATATCTATGCATATAATGCATAGAAACAAGAGGGATAAATTAAGATAAAGAAAAAAAAGAAAAAAGGCATGGCACGAATGAGGTTAGACAGAACCATTCTGATTTTTACTTGTGTCCTTTAGAGGCTGGAAACCTTTGCTGCAGAATGATCTCTGTCACTTAAGCTATTAAGCATCTATAGCAAAGCAGATTGCCAAGTTTTTTTGGTGGATCAGCTACAAGAGGGAAGTAAGACATGTATTAACTGGGTTTCAGGTGTTTCCTGACATTAGAGGGATACTGTAAAGTAAGAAAATTTGGAGAAATTCCATATTCTGTATAGAGGTAGAATCTAGAGATGAATGTTTCTGCTTATCTCTGCTCGGAGTTGAAGTCTCTCCCTCAGGTTCTTTTCTGGTTCTATCTTCTCCAGCTGTTATCCTGTCTTCCTCCTTGACCAAATGTCCTAAGGGGGATAAAAGAATTTGGCAAAGTTCTCTGGAGCACATGAAAGACCAAAACTTAGGTACTTAAATGGAAAATGCAGAAATGAACAAAATATTAATCATATGAGCTTACAGTTTAAGCGCCTTTGAGAGCCCTTAAGAAGACACACTTGGCTTGGAAATCTGTACTATGAACATACTCATTGAATAATCATGTTTTGTGGAAGGAGAATTCTAACCCACTGCAAAATTCTGTACAATCCAGCAATGCTTTTTCTTCTCACAAGGCACAAGAAAAAATATGCCTTTGCAAAGCACATTTTGCAGACCTGCAGCCTCTTCACTGGAAAAATGGTGGCAATAATATTTCTATTCCTTACAGTTGTGTTGCAAATGCTAATGCTTACAAAGTTCTGCAAGAACTGCTTGGAGAGCATTTAAAATGCTAAAAATGCTAAAAAGCCATTCCTTAATGGCCTAAACTGTGTGTTAAAAATCTAACTGCTATTAGCTAGCAACCATTTACAGCCAGAAGAGCAGATGCACCAAATAAAAGACCCTTTTATTAGAAAAGAAAGAACCATGATCTGAGTTCTGCTTGTAACCAGTTACGCTACCAATGGTGTACTGTGTCCACTTTTGACCACCGTCCTTAAAAATAGATGTGGACTATTTGGAGAGTAGAGGTCAGAAGAAAATGATACTGATCAGAAAACAAGATCTATGAATAAAAGGTGAGGGTATCGTAGTTATTCTGTCTAAAAGTAAAGAAGTCTGAGAGAGAAACGATAGCAGCTGAGAGATATGTAAGAGAAAGAATAACCTGTATGACAAGCCCAATGTGGATAGGACAAGAAATAATAGCTTTGATTCACAGCAAGAGGGATTTGGGTTAGACATTAAGAAAAAAATTGTAACGTTAAGGAAAATTAAGCACTGGAGAAGAACACTAGCCTCACCTGAGGAGACTGTGGGATCTCCACTGCTGGGCAATTTCAAGAACATATCAAATAAAAGGTGAGGAGGCACATTCAAGGTTCTGCCATTTACATGGACTAACTGATGGAGAGAGTTCTGTTTCCTGTGTTTCTAAGTTGTACTGTGTAATATGTACAGATAGTGAGAAATGATTTGTTTATGTGAGAGCTGCAGAGACCAGCCACTTAATGTGTAGAAGCTATTAATGAAAAGCAAGCTTAATGGATCTTCCAAAATATTCACCTTCCTTTCAGTGTGGGAAGGCAATAACCTATTGCTGAAGGAATCCTGCTCTATTGACAAGAAGAGGCCTATGACATTCATTCTCCCTAGAAATTTCCTTTTGTGAAGTAGCCAAGACTACAGGATGACTTTCCCAGGATTGTTCTCCTACTTACAACCGTCTACTGGGAAGTTGCTTACTGCACACTGAGTAGATGGTAGATGTGTTTTCATGCTGGTGAACTTGTGCTCTACGGGTACAGGAAGGAACTTGAACCCTCAGAGGAAGGATTCTGTTGTGCTTTGACAGACCAGTTATTGAGCGTCTACACTGAGGTCTACTCTCTTGCTTGAAAGACAAACAGCACTTTGAATTCTTCTTCAGAGTGAAGCAGAGACTACAGGGCTGGAAAATGGCCAAGAGAACGCAACTTTGCAGGGAAAGCATGCCTTATGGAAGACTTGTACTCAGCCAGGATTTCTACTTACCTTTAGTGGCCTGCACCTGCCACATGGCATGGCTCACATATTTTAATTTCTCTCTTTCAAAGAATAAGCCTGGGCTAGAGGAACAGTTTCAGTTAGGAGTCACCTGCTCCTCACAGGAAAACTGTGGTTTGTCTGGGAGATTAGAGAAATCAGGCTTTGGAGGTATGTGGTCCATGTATGGTCTAGGATGTGGGTCTAGGATCAATGGGTCTACAGCTCATGTGCTTTACAGATACCCTCTCCATGGATAGCGGCTGTTTATCCAGGATTTCTGGATGGTAGGTCATTGCTCTAACTGAATTGTGAATGCCTGGAAATACCAAGTGAAGGATTAGTGTCCATGCGATTTGCTTAGAACAGGAAAATAAGACACAGTAGGTTTTTTTGCAGGCCTATGGTAGTACTGAATTTGATTTCTTAAAACGCATAATAGCAGTACACAGAACTACCAAAGGCAGCCTTGGGCACTGTGGAAAGAAAAACTCAGCAAAAATGTAGCATAGCATCAGTGAAAACTAATGTGTATAAATAAATCTAGAGCTGAGAGACTGGTGAGGGCCTGCAGAGGATTAGGAGAGAACGAGCAATTTGATGAAAGTATATGGATGTTCCTGTTGTCTCGCCTGAAGGTAGAATATGACTAGAGAGTCAGAGGAACTATGAAGATATTGGCTATCTGCATCCCGACTCAAGGAAGCAAGTCCTGCGCTAGGGCTGCATGCAAAACTGACACCCTTTCCAGAATCTTGACTAGGAAGGTGCATTTATTGCAAGACTAAATTCAGGAACCCCTCCATGTTAAGAGCATCTTGCTTTCTGATGCGCTTTCGGAATCTCAGAGGACAAACTGATGTGAGATTCAGTCTATCCACATGAAGTAATGAGTGTTGTTTTTGTGGGCCCTAAACTGTAACCACACCCATGCTCTTAGCAGAACCACACAAGGACTTGTCTCTTTACTTTTTTTTTCTTGCTTCTTTACTGCACACTTCTTAGAGTACCTCAAATGAAGATGAGAAGGACCTACAGACGGAAGGAGAAGAGTGAGAAGATCTCTATTTTGAACAGAAAATGAATGAGCGATATAGAGAAGAGGTGAAATTCAGACAGGTGTTTTTGAAGCTCTGGTTCAAGTGGATCCTCAAATACTTACGTTTGGTAGAACTGCAGCCTTTGGGCAGTGGCTGGAAAGAAGGCAATATAACCTTTGGTGCAAAGATGGTGCAAAGACTCCACAAAATTTTGTCCCCTTGATCATATGAGAAATTGAAGCAAAAAGTTTCCCTTCATTAGCTTTCTTTCTTTTTAACTCACATAATCAATTCTCTGTCCCAAGGACTTTTGTCTCATCTTTGTCTTGGGACCTTTTTCATAACTGTTTCTTTAATTTCCTCCGGTTCTCCTAGTCTGTTTCCTCTTTAACTGAAGCAAAAACCAGCCAGTTCTAAAAAACCTACACCCCCTGATTTTCCCACCAGAAAACCCCACACTGCATTTATCATGGGCCGTGGTTGCATATTTGGGGGCAGGGTTTACTTGAATGCTTTTCAACATAATGGATTGGAAGGGCAGCATTTTGGAAGAGTAGAGTGCTGTTTGTCAGTGCACCACAACACTGCTACTTGAGCCACGACTACAAGAGAAAGAGGAGTCACCCAGCAAAGAGATTTTGAGGCTGGATTATTGACAGTTGCCTATAGAGCATTTTGTTCTTTATGTTCCAGGGAGTACATAGCACTTTGAGTATCCGCTGACGGCCAGTCCTTCATTTGGGAGAGCGGAGGTGTGATATTACACTTCTGCTTTATCCAACTTGTCCTCCAAGTGGTAAACATGTGTGTGGGGGTATGCACATATGCAAAGAAAACTTAAAATAATTTATGAAGGAATTACAAAATCCAAGATGCTATAATCTTACTTACTAAAGAAAAAAGAAGAAAGAAACCAAAAAGCCCCTCCCACATATGAACACTAAACAGTACTGCACTTCAACCTGGGAAGAAGAAAACCTTGCTGGACTTAAATACACCAACAAATTTACACTGCTATGAAATAGTGTATTTGAGGACTTCAGTCAGACCAGCTACTCAGCATTGTCCTGTTTTGCCAACATATTATGACATGAGAAAGCATTTGTAAATGCTGATGTAAGAATGAACCATGGGTTATGCTCCACCCAAAAAACTTTCAATAACCAATAGATTAAACATATAATGTACAACATGTCTGAACATTAAGAAATGAGGTGTAATTTCTCCTCTGTTATTGAGGGTTAGGAAGTATTCCTCCTCCTGCCCTAACTTTGTCCTGACCCCTTCAGATCTCAGAGGGCCCCACAGCTCTCTCTACTTTGAGTTATCTTTATTCAACCAATTCCAGCAACATTAACCCCAAACCAAAACACATCAGCCAGAATTGGAGTGGTGTTAAAATTGAGTGGAATTAGATGGACTTTATGGTTTAAAAGACAGATTTCTCTTTGTGCTAACAAGTAATATTTATCGCCAAGAAAGCTTTAAAATCCCTTTCTCAAGATAGTTGATCTACATTTACTGTCTGGACATATGGTTTTGGATTGGAGTAGGGTGAGAGTTGATGTGCGTAAGTTGTGAAGCAACATATTTATCCTAATTGAAATTATTTGAGAGAGGTAGCTAAAGAGTATTGTACTCATACCGTAAAAAGAGGAGTTGACAATATAAACTACTTAACAGCATTATGGTATGGTACGGATATCGCACTTTGAGAAGACTATTTCTTCATGAAGACTTACTGTTCCCTTTGAAACTGGAAGGTAAATTGATGCATTTATCTCACAGCATTCAAATATCAGATACAAATTAATCTTAAAATATCACCATAATGTCATTCTTCCTATAGTTTCTAAGAAGGCCTGTTCCCTGAATGGTCTACAAGCTGCCCTCTTAACCCTTTAACATAAATATTCCCCCCAAATTCTCAAAGGTAATATGTAGAGAAAAATACTTATAAAAATAACATAGCAGGCCTGGGTAGAACTGACAAAACCAAGAAATTCGCAGCTAAGACTGAAACTCCATCTTTGAGGACCCCGTTGTGCTTTGTTGCATTTTAATAAGTGTTCATCTGACCCTCTACCAGTTAATTATGGGGATCTTCAGAATTTTGTTCTGGCCCCCTTGCTCTTCAGTACCGATGTGTTTCTTTCACTCCGATTTTTGGGGACCTTGAGGAGAGTTATCATTATTAACCTGATAACATCAAGATCTATTTTGACCTTTTAGCTATCCTACTAAAATGGCTTTTAGTCTTTTTGCCTTGCCATCCTAAAGTGCAAATTTGGGCCTTAATGGAATCTCTTAAGAAAAAAAGTAAAATAAAAAGAGAAAGAAAGAGAGTGAGAGAGAAGAATCACAAAAAATCAGATCCCTTCTCTCCCCACCAACCTGCTAAGAAAGTAGTTCCAAGTTTTCAGGTCCGTTAGAAGAAAATCTATTTATTATTATTTACAGTATGGCCAACAGAGTTGAGATAGTGCTGGATCTTATTTAGCCATATCCTTTGGGTCTTGTGGTTTGTTTTTTTTTTTTTTTAATTTAT
>VYXB01009880.1:9217-80739 GCA_013397135.1 Pachyramphus minor | reverse complement strand
GGGTGCGGGGCGGGAAGGGGAAAAAATAGACAAACCCTGCCCTGAAACAGCCATGCAGCTATTAAACATATGCCAAAGTAAACAATAGTGTGAGGGTCTGCCATAGCTTTGCCCTGCAGGTAGACGGCAGGCGGCACAGAAGGAAAGCAAATGGCAAGGAAAAGAGAAAGATGGTACAGGATGTGGATGATATGCCGAGCCCTGAGAGCATGAACGGCCTGATTGTGATCCTCAAGTCACACCATCAGCCATGCAAAACAGGACATACCTTTCTGGCTTGCTGGTTCTGTCGGCTGAAACAAAGCAGTCCCATTCTCAGCAGGAGGCCAAATCAAAATGAAATTTTATTTAGTCTGCACTGTCCCCAGATTGGGTTTCAGAATGACTGCTTTAGGAGATAGCATGGATGTGGCTGATGCATGCTTTGCATATGAAACTGCAATAGAGGGGGAAAAAAAAAATCTACATAATCAAAAAAATCTGTGCCGTGTGGATGGCAAAAACCCCTGGACGTTAGTGAAGCAGTTACAATGGATGTTTTATAAAATGACCTTCCTGAAAAAAATGCACATTTGTGCTCTGCAGTGCTATTTTCAATAAATATATATTAGATCATTTTCATGTAATTATTCAGACGCTTCCCTGAGAGACTGAAATATCAAATAATTTTTTATTTTTTTTTTTAAACACAGAGCAGAATTACTTTTTGGAAACAAATGCAGAGAATATGTCTATCTAAAAAGGATTTCTGTGTCTTACAGTGGCTGGGTGTGATTGCACCTCAAAATCCTCTTCTATTTAATGTTTTGTTTAAGTCCTGTTTCCTAGAGTACCCAAAGAAAGGCCTACTGCAGTAAAAAAGTCTGCTTTTTGTGCCACTGATCTAATGCATTCCACCTTGCACTTTTAAGAAAGGATACATTCTTTGATTAGACACACTTAATTTTACAGACTATTAATAAATAAAAAAGATCATCAACAGATCACACAGTATTTTCATTAGAAGTTAGAAATAACTTACAAAGGCAAGGAATAGTCTGCTGAATATGCAGGGCATACACCATGTAATGCCTTTGTTGTCAGTTATGCTGCAAATGAGATTTTCAAATAGGATTTGCAGAGGCAGGGCAGTGATCAACACAGTGCAACATCCAGGAAAGGGAAGTTGAGCACAGTGTTCTGTGAAACAAGGGGGCAGAAGGGAGCCTGTTTGTAGATACGTATTATTATCCATAGAAAACACTTATCACGGCTTGATTTTACTACACCAGCTACTTGGAACTAGGTGATACCAATAATTTTGTAAGTGCACATCTGTGTGAGCACATGTGTTTATATTTATCTGTGTGCAGGGCATGTAAGCCTGTAGTCTGTGCACATGTGCACGCTTGATTCTTACACTGTAAAAGACAAGCAAAGGCAGCACAAACAATACACATTTTCAATTGACAGATATTTCTGTGCTGAAACAAGCAGTGCTAATACCATTCTCTATAACTCTATAGCATATGGACAGCCAAAGAATGGGAAAGAAAAAAAACCTCAAAAACCAACACCACAAAATCTTTCCGAATGCAAAAACGCAAGATCCCAAATAAACAATATAGATAAAAACTTGCAGCAATAAGGAGATACAGTGCAAATCATTCACACAATGTGCTTTCACAAGCAATGATAGAAGTCACTGACAACAATGCAACCATGTGCAGATACTCCTTGGAGAAACAGTAGAGCTAATTTTGTAATTCTATCTCTTGTGCTTTGCAGGCTGAGTTTGAGACTTGCCTTAACAAAATATGCAAGAATATTGGTCTTTTAAAATTAAGTACTGGACATTATGGAAGGCAACTTCATAATGAGCTCTCTTATTGCTATTTAAAGCTAGAAATCCATAAGGAATGCAGTGGAAAATGTAACATTTGTTCTCCTTATGTCTTGGAACAACTGTTTTTATACTTGTAGTCATCCTAACTGTAGTTCCAAACAAGATATTCAGATAGTCCTTAGCCTCATGCTATATTTTATTGATACTGATGCATATCTTATATTGAAGCTTCAACTGTACTGAATTAATTTGATTTTCTGGGGGTGTTATTATTTTTAAAAATGCTGATTTTTTTTTTCTTGCAGGACTTCTCACTTAAGGGAAAAAGAAAGATGTGATTGCTTTAAAAACAGAAGACCAAATACAAAGCTAGTATTCCCAAAATTCAATGCACCTGGCATTCACTTTATTCCTAATAAGCATCCGTGAATATGCAAATGTTCAATGTCTCTAGTAACCTCATTAATTTATTCCTCAGGCAATCAAAGAATGTGAACCAGTCCTCTGCTACTAATACTGGAAGTGGTACGCCGCTCAGCTTTGCTACAATCATCTGAATGCACATTCTACATATTGAAAAACCGTTTCATCTTTCTTCCTTCCTTTGCCACCGTAATTCAAACAAAGACTTCCTACCTCAGTTTACATAGCTGACAGCAAAAGTTGAAAAATGCCAAAAAATAATTAAGACATATATAATATATATCTATATCTCCATGTGCACACATGCACCCTGGGAAGATAAATAGTTTAAGGAGATCTCAACAGAAATCCAGTTTGAAAACCATCTGAGTTTTCCTATTTATTTACTTGGAGAGGGGGGAGCTTGGGCAGGGTGGGGGAGGTGGGGGAGAAATGACCTGCCTCCTATTCGACAAAGCAGCTGAATAATCTTTTCCTTTGCCCACATTAAAAGCCCTGAATAATGTTTATAAAATGTTAGGGAATCCCGGTAGGTTTCCTATTTAACAAGCCATGTATGACAAATCACAGTGTAATGTACTACGTTCTTAATCTTTAATTAGAATGTGAATATCTGCGCGAGAACGCAGTTAACTTTGACACATTAAATCTTCTGGTTAAAGTGCCTTACAGGAAGTGCAAAGATGAAACACTGCAACAATCTACTGCCTCTCTCCATTCACCCAGACAGTTGGGGAAGGATGATAACATCTTGTAATACCTGCTCTGTAGTAATTAATCGCTGTGGTATTTAGGACCATTCAAGTAGACAAATATGACAGAGACAGGGACAATTAGGAACCTTGTTCAAGCTACATTAACTTTTCCAGCTATTACAACACAGCAGCTCAAGTTTGCTTGTAAAAGCTGCAGAGGGATTGTTATGCATTAGCCGTGCGATTATTAATGAAAGAAAAGGAGAATTGTGTTTATTGTAGTTTGAAAATTGCAAATAAATTTCAATTATCTGCTATGTCATTTTGTTAAACATGCATTCTGGAAATGCCTTTGTACTCTAAATCATGAGCTACTTAGAGCAAACTAATACTAGAAAGCCTTTGGGGGATACAAAGTCAATATTTTTGTTGAAATGGCCTTCTTTCCTGTTCAAACCAGAGACAGACAGAGCTTCCTAACTATATTTCAGATAGTTAGTGAACCCCACAGACACTGGCATTCACCCTAACTCCATGTACCAACAGGTAGTTGGATCAGACTTTGACATATCACTGGTGGAAGGTGCTTTCTGCTCCACAAGAATAAGAAAGCTCAACTTCCTTACTCATGGCATGCATAAAGTGCACACAGATAAATAAATAAACAACTGGGGGGAAAGTTGCTCAAAAAGCCCTTTGACTCTTTCCCATTATTGCCACAGTCATCACCACAACAGACCAAATGAAATGTGAACAGTTGGGATTATATATTGTAAAGGTTACATAGTTCATAGTTACATAGTTCAATAAAGAACAGAAAAAGCACTGCGCATTATAAAGTTTATGCTTTAACTATACAGCATAATTTGTCATGGCTGTTGGTACCACATGAACATTGTATCAGTTCTCAGCATTAAAAGAGGATAGCCAGAAAACAACAGGACTGGACAAACACTGCAAAGACTGGCATGAATATTTACTTGGTGGTGGTTTTCTTTAAAGAAAAGAAGAAATCACCTAAACCTGTGGCCCCTTTATGTTCACTTTCTATGAATATTTGTACTAGAGTTTCTTAGCAGTATGAATGCTTGAAGAAAGCTAATTTGAAAGTCATACGTGTGTGTGTTTGTGGAAAACGAATTCTAAATTTGCATGTGCAAATATTTGCACTGGGTATGCTGTCGTTTTCCCCCAGTCAGGGAGCAGCAGCGCTGCCACGTGTCTCACCCCACCAATCCTGCCTGAGGAACCCAGCTTGAGTTTCAAATACTGTGTCAAATTTGCCTAGTGAACTTGTTTATGATTGGGCCCCAAAGTAGAAAAAAAGAGAAGTGTTAAAAGTGTACGAAATGTACTTGAACAACAAATGTTTGCAGAGATGGGAGACGCATAGCTGGGCATTTTGAAAGCAGAAACAGAGGCATGCTGGCACAAAACCGAGTTTGTTACAAGTGTTTGCTCAGTTCTGGTAAGACTGTTGTTACCTCCTTTCCCCTTCCAGAGGGTGAAAAAGAAAACTAAACGGTAAAAATACCACTCAGGACAGGAAAACATTTTCTTTCCACCTGCCGACTTTATGGTCAATCTATTGAATACTACCCTTCAAATTCAAAATATTTGTGAGACTTAACATGCTTTCTAAATGTGTAGGACAGAACTCCACCATGTATTTGCAGGTGAGGTCTTCCATGTTTTTATTGTGGTTTTTTTTTTCTTTTCAATTTTGATAGTTGCAAAGTACATTGCTTCATGCGTGCCATTTGCTTCAACCTACTTCATTGTAGTCTACAAATAAAAAGCCAGTTTAGCCCAGCAGAAATCTGCATCCCCACCCCAGAATCTGTTGTCACAAAATGAAGGAGGGAGGGGGCTGGGCCGGGGAGGGTGGAAAGGGAGGAAAGCAGCTCAGTGCACAGCAACAATTCCCCCTCTCAGCTGAGCTGCAATGATGTCAGCTTTCTGATTACAAACTGCTTATTTATGCTTCAACAGCTGCCAAGAGCAGCAAATAAGTGGCTAAAAGAGTGTCTAGACCAGGCATTCAGGCCGCTATTGTTTGCTGGTTGTTACCTGGTTGACAGCGATGGGTACAGCTGCCTGGTGTGAAAGAGAGCAAGGGATGGGGAGGCAGTGATTGACAGAAGGGCCCTCGGGGTCAGGCACAGCCAGCCCCGATGGCCCCATGGCTTTATATTCCCGGCTCTAAAGGGAAAGCGATGGCTCTGCCTAGAGGTTGGAGGTGAAAGGAAATGTTTGAGGGTAATGGAAAAAATCCTTTAGCCAAATTTGTGATCATGAACAGTTACTCTGGGGAATTTAAGCCCAAGTGTTAGGAGTTTTCTCTCTATGCAGAGATGGTTATTGGTAGCCACCACAGGAATAATAATAATGTGTTACATGTACGTGGGCAAAAATGTATCTTTGTACAGTCTTTCACACGGGCGCTTAAAACTACTAGTGGTTTTATTTTTATTTAAGCTAAAACTGATTACACCGATAACACCTGGTACTATGCACTATGTAGAAATTCATTCTGCTTCAGGGCTGGCTTTAAAAACATTCCTAAGCTTTTCTGAAAAATATTCAGGTATTTGGGAGGGAAAAAAATAGATATTCACATTACAAAATCATCTATTAAAACCTCCCCAGTACTCACTCAGTGAACTTTGCTCTCTTCATCTACATTTTGGAGGGACAGTGTCTCTAAAAACAACTCAGTGGAAATTACTTGCCAGTGAACTGGCTGACCAAAAGCCATAAAACGCCTTCTTTAGTCGCTATAGAGATGTCCTCAGTCTGGTTTTGATCTCTTAGATGTTAGTGTGGTCCGGCATAGTCATACTGAAGTCAAAGGAGTGACATTGATTCAAGCCAACTGCAATCACTGGCAGTTTGAATTTCTCACCTCCTACCCTAGCCTACCCCCGTGGTGGAATACTGTTCAGCAAAGAGGCAAAACCTCTCAGAAGTTTCAAAAGGATGAAGCCAACTAAATGTTTTTAATAGAACAACAAAAGCAGATTCAAAAGTCTTTGAACAACATGCAAAACTATAAAGATACAATGTACCCAGGGAAAAATGAAAGCTTTATGCTCACCAGCAGGTCCACTGCCATCTTCAGCCAAACACATGACAATTAAGTTGCTGGGGCATCCACGAGTAGAATTAATCTTACTTTCCTATTTGGCTTTTTCTGACACCATGTGAAGTCCTATGCCAAGAAAAAAGTTGATTTTTCAGAACTTGTTACATATGACAGAATTATTAAATGTTTTATGACCATATGGTGTAATTTTTTTACTGTAGTATTTGAAATAGATTATAATTAACAGATGAGTAGCCCTTCCCCAGTAAAAGATAAGAAAACACTAAGAAATAATCTGGGCATCCGTAGCAGCTAGAGAGGTAAAAGTACAGCAGAGCACCTGAGTAGTACAAGCTTAATGTCGGTATACAGTGGGTTTTCTACATATCTGATGCAAAAGCTGTAGCTGAAATGAAATCATGTTAAATTATCTGTAAAAAATAAGTTGATTTAATTAAGCACAGAAAGACTTATTAGATATAATAAAATGTTAAAAAGTCAAATGATGTGCAGCTACATTTCAGCTAACACTGCTGAACAAATCCACTAAATTTATTCCTTTCAATAATTATCTGTTTTGAGCATTTAATTAGATAAATAATATTTAATCACTTCAGCAAATTTGAACTAGAAAAATTCCTTGTCATTGGTGGTGACTCATTCTTGCTAATACCTACCATCTAGTAAAACTAGATGATCTTCTGGAGCAGAAAAGAGTATGAGACTAGTACAAATGTGTCTCTAGGCCTCATTAAAAACAAGGTTTGCTAAACAAACTATTATTTACAGTGAGAAGTGTGCATATTTTACTGGGAAGGAGCACTCACATGTTTGCCTCTTTTCAGCATCAGGCACTATAAGTAGATGGTAAGAAAAGATATTCAATAGATGTCCTATAATTCATCATAATACTGTTTCATTTAATAACTACTTTGCTGAAGTGATTGGCATGATTACAGGAAAATTACTTCAAATTATCCATCTCTTATCTAGCATCTAAGATGTCCTAAACTTGCATGAGAGTTAGTATAATGGGACCTATTAATTACTAATGCTGCAAGTCCTTCACTGCTTAAATATCCTTTCTACCAGGTGTGCTGTGTAATGCAAAAAAAGAAATAGAAGCCAAAATGATCGCTTTCCAAGAGAGTGTCACCCAAAGTTTAATAAATGAAATACTAAGTGCAAAAATCTCTCTCACCCATCAGTTCGGAATATCTAGGTGTTAATATATTTTTTACATTTCTCTGTATTTCTATCCTTCTCATATGTATGTATATTTGCAGGGGTGTATACTTGTGTAAAAATAAGTATATGGACAGTATACCTATATGTATTTATTTTCTACTCAGAGGTATTGATGTGCACAGTTGCTATAAAAGACAGGCTAAGTACATAGCCTATGCCCTAAAAAGAATCTTTTAATCTCAAAACCCTATCCATCAAAAGCTATCTGCTCAAGAAAATTTACTCCTATGAGTAAACACTCCAAAGCAAAGAAGTATTATTATCTGTTAAGGGTGGGGAAGTTAGAGCAAAGATGGCCAGAAGCCATATTTGTTCTCTCTGCAGTCTGGATTTAAAAGCCGATGTAAATTAGAGCAGCCTTACACTTACACCCTTGGCTTTCTAAGAGCCCTGATGTAAAACATCATGGCAGAAACCAGGGATAGGTCCGTCCTGTCTTTCTTTCTAGCTCACCTGTGACATGCCCATAATTCCAAGGTTGGCTATGCTGCTTTTTAAAGCTACCTAAGATGCTGAATGATCCCTGAGGGCCAGATTCTTCAGTGTCTTACACCTCAGAAACACAAACTGTGCAAAGGAGACCCATGCAGTTACAAGCTCTCACTGTTGCTGCTTTAAACTCTCATTGCAGAGGCCATGAAAAATCTTGCTATATTTTATTTACAGAATCCAACCTCAAGTTTATGATCATCTGTCTCCCTCTTTCTTCTTTGCTAGATTTTTTTATCGTGACAGTACCTTAAGTTCTATTAATTATATGTGCAATGTCAAAATAAAGATACAGACAGTGTGGGACAGAAAAAAAATAAAAACAAAGAAAAAACCCCAAACCAAATGGTAAAAAACATATTGATACCCCAGAAAAAATTCATTGTTACTGACCAAGCAAATGACCAAGCGTAAAGTCTGTGGGCTTTCTGACAAAATCTAGCTTGAAGTGCAGCTTCCAAAAGGAAGGGGACTTGCCCAAGTGAATTTGAGGTAGGAAATTAAACACTGGACTTCTAATACCCTATTTACCAGAAAATGTTGAACAGAACAATCACATCTACCATACACAGAAAATCTAAAAGGGAAAGACATTCTTGAACCGCACCTGAAAAACAGCTAGGAGTCTATTCTGTACAAGAAACACACGTAATTGTTTCTAAGTGTGCAAATGGTCTCAATGAACAAGGAAACCCACCATGTAGAAGCATTTCTGAGAGAATATTACCTTTAACTAGGCTGTTATTTACTAAGGATAGGGACTGATAGTATATTGTATGCTTTTGTTCTCAGTGACCACAACCAGATGGTGGAATGCTATGACTATAACATCTGAATACATGACAAATCAGCTTAATACTGGATCCTCTTGCCTTTTACAAGTGAAAACTTTCAAAACTCTCTACTCTTGACTCTTTTACTTCAAGGTGACAAAGCGTTTTTGGATTTACAATAAGTTTTATTAGGTTGTCACTACTGAAATTGTACAAAGCCTTCTGTGATTGGTAAGCTTCCACTGTGGTTTTCCTGTTACAACAGAAATAAAATACTGCTAAAGGAATGCTATAGTGGGCAAGAGACTTCATCAAAACTCTACTATTTTATACACTCCTTGTTATTTATTTTATGCACTAAACTCATTTATAATTCTGCAACTACTAATAAGGTCTCTGGTATTAGGAAACAATATGTTCCTTCATTCCAAAAGTTACAATTCTGTAGTAAACAAAGCATTTGTAAGACATTCCACTGCATGGCCAGGTGCAATTTTATATGCTTTTCACACATGACATTCCAGAAATCTGTTAACTGGCCAGTAGATCTGTTTTTCAGGGCTGGCTGTTGACCATATTGTAAAATAAAGACTCAAGCAGTTGTTGAACATCACGAGCAACGTGATCATTACAGGCTTTGCTGAGCTTTCATGGCCAGAAACCTCTTCCTCCCCCAGCATGTTCCATATAGACAAAAGTGCCTTCAAACTAGTCTGGACATCATGTGAAGCAATCTTTTAGGTTACCTGCTGAAAACACATCTTATCCTCCACCTCAGCTCACTGAAACTAGAGATCTATCATATTTGTGCATTGTTAAACAAGGTGAAGAAGTGATAGCTTCTAGATAATCACCTCAGCTTTTGCTTAACATTATAAGGTACAGTATTTACCAATCAGATAGCTTGAACAGCATCATATCACCCTTGGCTTTCTAGGAACTTAAAATTGTGCGTAACAAAACCACAGAAATTATTTGCTTCATGTAATTCCTTTACTACCTTACCTTAAAAAGGCTTACAAAAAACAATGCATAAGGGATGCAGCAGGATGGAAACAGAATTTAAAAGGTAATAATTAAAGCTAACATCAGTTCACATTGTTAAATAATAATAAGGGATATGCCCGAGAATGCAAACTGATTCAGAAGAAATTACTCAGATCTCTAATTTTTGGATCTGTCTGCTTCTTTCCTTCTGGCAACCTGTAATTCCCATATTCTGAGGGCTTTAAATTTAATCTCATATTCAACAATATATACAATCTCTGCACTGAAAGTGGTCTGCAATTTGACCTGTGTACCACAGCCCAGAATGAAGTATTCCCATGGAATAATGGAATGGAATAATGCCAGGAAATACCTTCAGCTAACTGTCTCTAAATGGAAAGCAGTTTCAAAAAGTCTTCTTTGGTTTACGGCCTTCTCTAATGGATTAGAGAGTCTTGTCGAACGGATCAATCAGAGGACTGAGACAACAGCAGGAGGAAATGTTGGAAAGCCATCAAGCCCACTGACTGGCTAAAACAAATCATTATGCTCAGTGCTAGTACTTACAGAAACATAACTAAGGGACCAAATTCACTGGGCATCTGTATCAGCTTCTGCTGATATTTGAAGTATATCCTACCAGATAAAGAGTGGTTCTCAATGCTTATCATATCAGCTCGGGTACAGCCTCTCAAGGAGAAAAACATTAGTTTCTTTACTGGCTGAGCTTCTTTTCAATTTTGACTAGATGTAATTTCTAGATGTAATCTAGATTTTCTGAGAGGTAAGTCCTTTGTAAGTCAGTTTGGGGGAGGATACTCAACACATACAAAGAGTGGTTGGCAGCAAGTAGAGTCGGTAACTCCTACGGTCTTGAGGAACTCAGGCTTTCAGCCAGTTCTGCTTGCTGCAGGAACTTAAGGACTTCATGAAGCCCTTAAAATTTCTTTCTTTCTTTCTGTTCAGTTTGTAATTGCAACCTTTGATCTCTTAGAGTGTAAAGCTCAGTACAGGGTAAAGGGAGACCTGTGACAAATGAGAGGGTTACTTTGCTAGACACATCGATTGCATAGTGTCCTGTGCTTGAAGAGATTGAACTTGATGATCTTCTAAGCCCATTGGCCTATAAGAGGGCATCAGCAAGAAGCATGGTGGAATCAGGACACCAGCAGAGGCCTCTCTGAGGAAAAGTAGCAGTGTTCTCTGCTGCAGGCACTGGAGGCATATCCATCCCTCCTAACAGTATGAGCTCATATTGCATGCCTGGAGGACAGAGACCCCCCAAAACAATGTGTCTGTTATGGGACCTGGGGACACATCTTCATGCAAAGATCTGCACTTGTGGCTAGAACTCTCCTAGCATAAACCAGCATAAGATTTATTGGGTGAGCAGAACTCCTCTTCCTTGCCCTGTGGTTTCCATGTAAGGCATGTGAAATACCACTTCGGGTGCACCATGGAGTGCCCCCTTCTGTAGGAAAGAGATGGCCAAAAAGCTCCTATCCTGGCCAGGAAAGATTAATAGTGGTTGGCAGCAAGTAGAGTCGAACAACACTGTCTGGAACAACAGTTCTGGAAACAACAGCTTCTGGTACCCCCTTGTAAGACCAATCTAAGTGGGAGAACAACTGTCTTAGTGGAGACATACTGACCTAGAAAATTTTTTTGCCTCTGATTCAAAACATTCTGTCTTGCAATTTTGCTGAGAAATGCTGGTTCCTGGTGATTCTAGGTGACACACTGATTAGGATGCACTGCTGTGAGAGCCCTGTGGACCTGAAAGTGAAGCCCTGTAAATAGTGCTTCATCATGCAAACAGGGATGCCACCTCTGTGCAGGCAGATGGTGGTATCAGCTTCACTACCAAGCTGAAGTGAGACAGCACTAGTGACAACTTAATGCTGACTGAGTAACATCAACACAAGTCTTCTTTTCTGTTGTAGCTGTCTTAGGATGTCAGAAGATATGGATCTGAGATTGAAAAGACACTTTTGACAGCATAATGGCTGAAACAGTTTTGAAACATTTAAAGCAACAATAAAACGCAAAAGAGGAAAAAAGGATGAGGATAATGGGGTGTGACTTCTCAAAGGACATGGGGTTTCATTTCTCTTTGAATAATTTTACATCTTCAGAACTACTTCTTTTTGAAAGTGCAAGTCACAATTTTCCAGAAAAAGTCTACCACACACCTAGGCATCTTCTGCAGGCAGCACTCCGTCTTCACAACTTTTTCGCTGTAACTCTCACCAGTTCTAGCTATGTTGATTTCATTTGCACAGACATAAGTACATTAAAAGATTTTTTTTCAGGATGCTCATAGTTCAGATGCACTCTTCAGCTTCCTAAAATCATGACTGACTTCAAAACCCATAGTAAAATGAAACAATAGACTTAGAACTGCTCGTATTCATGCAAAGAAAACAGAAGAGGTGTGCAGGTCCTTAAACATAGCACCCAGCAATCTGTTTCCTTGAAAGCCTGAGTGGTTTTAGCATGATTTTGGCTTTTAGAAAACAGAGAAACAAACAAAAGTCTGAAACAAAACCTTCTGGTTTTCACACCTGAGCTGCCTATACAGGACGTCTCAATATTCTGTAGGAGTAATCCTCTGAAAAGAACAAAAACGTATAAAAATGTGATTAATGATCTCGAAAATGATGGTTATATCAAAATATAAAAAGTGATTAGCATTTTGGCAGGCTCCATATTTAACCTATGACTTTGTAACTGAACACTTTCAAATTGTTTGGGGTTCTGTTTTTAATTTTTTGTTTTTATTTTGTAAAATCAATCCATTCATCTCCCCTCCACCTCCTTTCAAGAAACTATTTCTTTTTATGTCAAATCTTTAAAAATATAGAAAAAATAAGAAAAAATATAAGGAAAAGGCTTTAAAATTTACATTTAAAATTCATTCCAGATTTGTTGTATTCATTACTTTGATGTGGAGTTCAGAAGCTTTATTAGTACTATACTTCTACTGCAGTGTGATTGGACTTTCAGAACACAATTCCACACAAATTAAAAATTAAAGGGAGGTTTAGAAAAAAAAAAAAAGGTTTGATTCTGTGAGAAGTAATTAAAACAAATTTTAAATCATTAAAAGAAATTGATAAAGCTAGCTATTGTTTTCTTCCTCAAAAACTTAAGCTTTCTTTTCTATTTAGCACATTAATACGTTTTTCCCCTGTTGGAAATAAAAGCTATAGGCCCAGTTCTGTCATGGCGGTGAGCAGGCAGTTGGATACGGTAATGCATGCCTGAAGCCTTCACCAAGGATGATAAGCCTGCATGAATTTTACGAGTCTCAGTATCAAGGTTGCCCTCGCCCAAGGGATTTAAGAATAAGGGGGGAAAAAAGAGAAGGCAGATGTATGAATAACTGGCATTGTAAATCTTCACCGTGGCAACCTACAGCTAGAAAAAGTCTGTGATGGGTTCATGACTTGAGAAGAAAGCGACACAGCAGAATGTGAATGGATTTTCTTCAGCTACTTAATACACTGCTTAGAGCAGCTTAAGGGTGTGTATGTGAGAGAGAGTATGTGTGTGAGCGAAAGAGAGAGAGAGAGAGAGAGAGAGAGTGTGCATGTGTGTAAGGAGGGGGGGATCTGTGGAAATTTGTTAGAAGGAATTACTAGTGTTATACAGCTTGCTAGGGTTTTATTTTTTTTTCCTTTTTGGGGGAGGCTGTAGGGGAGGAGGAATACCATTTAGTCTCAGAATATAAATGACTGGATTTTGCTTGGAAAAAAAAAAAAGAATGGTGGGGGAGGTGCATAGAATTATGCAGGCAAGTAACAATGAGCAAATTGGACCCTTAACAATACAGCACAAGGTCATAGCGAAAGTCACCAGAGTGGGGTGGTGGGGGTGGCTGGTGGTAGAAAACAGATCATGATAAATAGCTTCCCATTTTGCAAAATCTGATAGTTAATGAAAATAAGATGCATTTGAGTTGTCTGTGAACACCTGATTTTTTTTTCCCTTTCTCTCTCTCTCTCTCTCTCTCTGGTCCTGCTGATGTATGAAAGCAAAGCACTGACTCTAATTGTGCAATTATAAAACGGAAATGATGCAGGTTTGGTAACACAGAGAAAGAAGGCAGCTCAATAACATTGTTTAATAACAAGCAAATAAAGCTCAAAGGGGAAAGAGGTGACTATTTCTGCTTTAGACTCATTAAGGAACCTGAAACATATTGTAAAAGAGTGATATTTAATTATGGGCTGGACTGATAACATGGAGCAGGGCCTCACTGGGAGAAAGAGACCCTATGCTCCTAGGAGTGAGCAGCTCCAAACATCAATTACTGTGATTATCTACCCAGGGCTTAGAAAATGCACCCGTCTCCATGTTTCGGCAGCGACCCGTAAACAGGCATTGCATAGGCAAATTTATGGGCACAGTCAGCTGGGGCCAGGTGGGAAAGTGAGCTTTCCATTGGAGACTTCTGTGCAAAAGGAGGAAAAAAGCAAAAGAAAGAAAAATCTGTCTTCTGCACTACTGAAAGAGCAATTTATTACAGAGCATTTGCAGGAGACAGCATTTGTTGCCCTGCTGCCTTTTTTGCCTCTGTTGGCTGTCTGAATGAGAAATGGGAGTATATTAACCAACTCATGGGTTACAGAAGACGGCTTGGCATGGGCCCATCAAACTTCGCCATGCTAAGGCAAGTCAAAGGTCAAGAGAGTGTTAGCAGCTGAGATTTAGAACCGAGTGCATCTCTTTAACCTTAACTGCTGGGAATGGATGGAGTCACTTTATTTCTTTAGTCAGAAACTTGGTTGCAGTGAAAGATGTCAGGAGGAGGAGGATACCATCCAGCCTGGAGCAGACGGGAAATTCTCTAATGCAGTGAGACATCATATTCTTTAGGGGTCACATAGATATGGATTCTGTAGCTGGGATAGGCCAACCCTGGATGTATGTACAGACTGGGGAATGAGAGGCTGGAAAGCTGTGCCACGGAAAGGGACCTGAGGGTGCTGGTCAACGACAAGTTGAATATGAGTCAACAGTGCCCTGGCAGCCATGAGGGCCAACCGTGTCCTGGGAGGCATCAGGCAAAGCATCACCCCATGGTCAAGGGAGGAGATTGTCCCACTCTGCTCAGCACTGGGGCAGCCTCACCTTGAATGTTTTGGGCACCAAAATGTAACAAAGAAATTAAGGTATTAGAGAGTATGCAAAGGGGGGCAACGAAGGTAGTGAAGGGCCTTGAGGGGAAGCTGCGTGAGGAGCAGCTGAGGCCATGTGATCTGTTCATGCTGGAGAAGAGGAGACTGAGGGGAAATCTCATTGCAGTGTACAATTTTCTTGTAAAGAGAAGAGCAGGGGCAGGCACTGATCTCTTCTCTGTGCTGATCAGTGACAGGAACTAAGGGAATGCTCTGAAGTTGTGTCAGAGGAGGTTTATGTTGGATATTAGGAAAAAAGTTCTTCACCCAGAGGGTGATTGGGTGCTGGAACAGACTCCCCACGGAAGTGGTCACAGCACCAAGCCTGCCAGAGTTCAAGAACTGTTTGGATGATACAGTCAGGCACTTGGTGTGACTCTAACGGTTGGTCCTGTGCAGGGCTAAGAGTTGGATGTGATGATCCTTGTGGGTCCCTTCCAACTCAGAATATTCTGTGATTCTGTGAAGAAATGTCATTGCTGTGCTGCAGATCCCTGTTTTCCTTTAGGCCTACAGGCTGGATGTTTGTGCATCTTTGTTAATACATCACAGACCAAAGAAATAGAGACTAACAAAGAAAAGTATGTGTCAAATCAATGCGAAGTCATTTAATCTTTCCTCCTATTTGCTTCACATTATTTTCACTGAGGAAAATCCTTAGTAAATGGAGAATGCTAATTACATGTGCAATGGACTTTAATGGCAAAGAGATTTCTCTGCCTGGAAAGGCAATGTGTGAGGCACAGGTTGCTGTGACCCGGTCCACAGAATTCTTGGCTGCCTGGATCTGACACAGGGCCACTGCATCGTCTTGAACTAATCACCTCAACTATGTATCTTCCTCCCTTACCAGTCGTTCTGAAGCTGTGAGCTCCTTGAAATAGCAAGGTCTGTTTCTGTGACATTTGCCACATGTCCTGTTTTGCCTGTGGGCTGCAGGAATCACCAGGGAATGGTTTGGCTCCACACCTAGTTCAGGAACTCATTTTGGGTGTGAGTTCTATTAAGACATCATGGTACACTGTGCACTGAAGCATAAAGGCTTCTGTGCAGAGAACCATTTCTCAAGTTATTGGAAAGAGGTATGTCACTTGCTGTTTAAAAGTAGCCTGACATATATGTATACCCGGATACCTAAGCGTAAGAGAACATTTTTGCTCAGTGTTTATGATGAAGATTTGAAATTCCCTGAGACACTCTGAAATGCAGAGCTTAAGGGAGAAATTTAGCTCTAAGTGAGGTCAAGATTTCATGCAATGTGTATTGAAGGAGAGGTGTTATTTGTTGAATGGGATAACAGCCTTGAGAAAAGACCTGTTCTGTCGATCCTCCTAAATCCAAGCTGAGTTGTTTTAGACAGCTTTATTTAGTGTCCTTGGCCCTCTACTGTGACTTGTCCAGTCTCAAACCAGTCAGGTCAATAGTGAGGAAAAGAGGATGAAGATACTTAAAAATAAGTACAAAATTCCTGGGATTTAGGGGGAACCACAGTATTTGGGCTAAAAATATTTGGGGTATTTTTCTTTTTTTACTCCTCCACCCTTTAGGTCTATACAGCCCTTAACACAATGGGTCTTAGTCTGTGACAGAGAATAAGCAAAGAATTTAAGAATTAGTGAAGCTTTTTGTATGCTTAAAAAGAATAGGATCTCCACCTGCTGACTGTGAGACAACATCTGTAGTAAGTGTCAAAGTACTGGTTGTCCCTCTCTTAGCAGCTGAGCAGCTAAGAGTTTATTGTTCTGGCCTGAAATTATATATACAGGAGAGCTCAGGATAGAGGAGCTATGATATACACAACTGCAAGAATGCAGCAAGGTACACAGTAACATTAGGACTGATGCATTTCCAAATCAGAAGTGATCTAGCATTGGTCTCAATAGCATATGAAGGAAAACTGCAGGAGTAATTAAACCCAGTTTAGTTAATTATTCATGGGCAACATATCTTTGGCTCCCCAAATAAGCGGGAAGATTGAAAGGATCATATCTCACCTCTATATCAGCAGCCACCCACTGACCACATGGTCCCTTCCAACTCAGAACAGGTTGGGGAGTGAATAAACAGGAGGCAAAGGAGTTGGAGAAGGTGACTGAGAAATAATCTGAAAGAAGGATTCCATACTACTCTCCCAGCTCTGAATTATAAATACTTCCTTTATATCCCTTCCCCCCATATGTAGTGGTACATAGACAATTTCAAAGAGCTTGCAAATGGTTTGGCCAGACACTGGACCACTAAAGATAAAGAGAACAATTAAGAATATTGCATAAAAATGAAGCAATTTCTTTGCATCTGCATTCACTATGGAGATGCTTTTCTCTGAGCCAATTATTTGCAGATAATAAACACAAGGCGGTATCAGAGATCAAGTTGTCAAAAGAACAGAAACTTAAAGAAACTGACAAAGAACAAAAAAAAAAAGAATCACTAGGTTCATCCATTGTAAAAGTACCAAATAAACATTAAAATGATCAATTTGGAGAAACATGCTTTCACAAAGTCTTCAAAATAGATATGCAATCTAAAGAATCATAGATCAATTGGCTTACTTCAATGTAAGATAAATCATCTGAAAAAATAACTTAAAATGAAATATTTTAACAGAACACGGCATAAGAAAGCCAAATTGCATGATTTCTTATAAGGTAAATTGTTTTTCTCTAATCTGTTGAAATTATTTGACAACCAAAGAGAAGGCCAGAACTTTTCCAATAAGCTGCCAGGATTTGCAGAAAAATGTGCCTTAACCAGTGGGCTTAGGGAAGTGTACGATTCCCATCTCTCCCCTCTCCCACCTTTTCACACACTAACCAACAAGGTGTGATACAGTCCTGGAGCACAGGACAGGAGGGCATTTGAGCAGTGCCTATCCAGCTGAAATCCATGCTTTTGCATGAGGGAGGTTCCAGAGAGGACAGAAGACTTCCACTCTGAATTGCCTTTTGACTCAATGGAAGAGACTCTCAATAACAACATTGTTCGCTATTTTAAACATCAAGTTTTAAAGTTTCTCTTTCATACACAATCACCCAAAATAGAAAGGCCTGACCAGATTTTCTGCCTTAATGGTGCTATGATTCTATGTGTTTACTTCTATTTTTTCAATCTTGCATTTTTTATTTTGAATGTCTCCACTGTAAATTGTTATTTAATGGTCAAATAATACTGGGATAGTAGAGGAGATGTAAAGGTGGCCTCAGGGTGTTCTGAAAATACAAGTGACAAAGGGGGTAACACTCTGCAGCCCACTAGTGCTCTCCCAAAACTCTGAGCACACAGCCTGTGCTCATATTTATGCCTAACCTACTTTCCAGTCACTTTTTGTGCCATTACAGAGCTTTTGTAGATGCACTACTGGGGGCAGGGAAAATGGAGGAAAAAAATGTGTTCCAATTCTGTAGCTATTCACCTGATTCTTTTGAAAATTTGGCCCCATACTCCCTGTAATTCACCAGTTGATAGACACTCTGGAGACTCTTGCCAGCTAACATTCCTGTCAGCCGTGTCCCAAAGAACAAAGGCAAGCTGAAGTATTTTTTAATTCTACCCTCTCAGCTCATCAACGCTGAGTTTACATAAAAATGTAAGAACATTACACTACACACAGTGCTAATAATCAGAAACTGAAGCTTTGAAGTTTCCCTATTTCACAGCTACTGCCATGACAGATGCTTGCCAGGGAAAACTCAGGGGGCATTTGTTTGCAAGCATTTTGGCTAAGAATAGTGCCCATTGTGCCACTTAATATTTCAGCTATCTCTAGTGTAATCAGGGAACAGCAGTTACTTATTTATCTCACGTCTTGCTCCTTGCTAGCTACCTACTATCGCCAGCATGACCTCTGAAGCACACACATTAATTTTACCTCAGTATTTCTATAGCATCAATTAATAAAAACTGACTATGTTTTCAACAAATGCACATGTACTGATAAATGAGGGTCCTGACTTAATTGCTCTGTAAATTAAGAGCTCACAGTACTGACAATAGAGAATAGTTTTAATATTTAAAAACTCATTAAATTTGTGTACATTTTGAATAATTAAATCACATGGCCACTTTAAAGAGCTAATTTAAGTTTAATTCTTAAATGTATATCACAGAAGAACTTGATCTGCTGAAAATTATTGGTTAATTTTCAGAACAACTTAATTCAGTTCTATTTTTTTCTCTGAAATTCTTTATTTATTTATATACTTATCTGTCCCTTCTGCCTGCCAGAAATTCCTTGCAACATCAATTCTGCAATGGTGATACCAACCTGTACTTTTGTTAGTGACCATAGGAAGCTGTATAAACCTAATGTTAATAATGTGGTTCTCTCTTTTCTGTGGTTTAAATAGTGGGTGTTTTGGAGAAAACAACTTGCTTTTTTTATGACTTGCAGCTTTGTGGAGATGCAGTGCAAATACCCGAGTATATGTTGTTTCAACAGAATTTGCAAGGCTTCATGGAAACCTTATGTCATTATAATTATGTAAACTCAAAGGCAGTCAAGGTTAAACCTTCAAATTGTGGATAAGTATAATTTCCTTTCCATTCAGAACTATGATCTTTAATATTTGGTGGTATTTTGAAGGATAATATCTGACTTTCTGGCTGTCAGCAGAGCTCTGCTGACAAAAAAATGGTTCACCCTCCTCACTTGATCAGTTCTGGGGAGTTTAAGGGGACAATTCAAAAGAGAAAGCTGGTTTTCTTGATGAAGCTCATGCTGTGGATAGGACAGAAACAATTTTCAGTCATAGTAATTCACCTTTGTGCAGTTAACTTCTCTTTCTCCTGTGGCTCATACGTCAATCTTCATATTGTTACCAGTATTTAATCAGTGATTAAGCTGCCATAGAGTAAATACAGACAGATTGTGCTGCAACATTTCTATGTTCTTTCAATATTATGAAGTGCAATATTCAGGTAGGTGCTTAGTTATCAAAGTGATAGACACTTAATACCTGAAATAAATAGAACGATTCTTGCTGAATCATTGCAAAGCGACTCAAGTGTCTGGCTGTAGTCGAGGAGATGAAGTGTTGCTCACTAACTTTTTAATCAAAAGGGGAAAATAGTAGAAATGTTATGTGACTATCCATATGCTTTTGAAAAATTCAAACCCTTCTGATTTTGTCTTCCTTATCTAAGAAGATGCTGGGAAAACATATTCTGGAGGAGGAGTGGGACAGGCATGGTCTTCAGAACAGCACATTTAAACCTGTATTGGTGAATTTTCACAAAGTGCACTCCAAACTCCTAGTCCCATGGAAAACTTAATTTCTGATGATACTCATGTGGATAGAAACGTGTCATATCACTTGTGACTACTCAAAACAGCTGATTTTGGCTATGAAGGACTTAAACTGCTCACAGATTTTTCAACAACCACTTGCAGTGATCTCGTCTTTAATTCCAAATAGGTGTGATGTAGCCTCTGCTTCTCTAAATTCCTTGTTTAATTACTCAGATTTCATATTTTACTCTTGGTAACCATAGTGCTGCATGGGACAGTTACAGTCTGGTGATTTCCCACTGCAGCCTGAAGTCTTTTTCAGGATCATTGTTTCTCAGAACAGAATTGCCTATCTTAAAAGCACACCCAACCTTATTTCCTCACAGAAGTATGCAGCAGTGAAGTGTATTTTGTTTGAACCGGAGTCTGGTTTCCCAAGAGGTTCTAATCTCTCTAAGGAATAATGCTGTACTCTTATCATCATTTGCCTTTTCTACAATCTTTGTGTCATCTGCAAACTTTGTCAATCACCAATCCATGTTTTCTCCCTGGTAGTTGACAAGATGTTAAACAGTAAATGGTCACAGCTTATCTTTGTGAGACTTTGATAGAAACACACCATTTACAGCAATATTTGTGAGATCAGTTAAGTACTTTGAATCTGTTCAAGGTGTGTCACACACGCTTTCTATTGCTCTATTTCAGTAAATCTATTATGGTCAAGACTGATTGATAAACTTACCCTATATTTGTCTACCATGGTGATATGATTACCTATAACAACCAAACTTGTCATCCTCCTGTATCGTGATGTTCAGAGGTTGTGAGGGTTCTGATTAGCAGATCTGCCATTTGACAGAGCCATATGTCAGCTTTTTCTCTATGGTACAGAAGAAACAAAGACTACAAAGGCTACTTGGAAACCTCTGTTTGCTGCTGGCTGGTTTTAGGTATTGGGAGCTTTCTCCTGGCTGTGATAATTCCTGTTTTTTCTATTTATGCATGTTCAGCTGGCTAACAAGTGGACTTCTGAGTTTTCTTCTATGGCAGGACTATATTTGATCTTGACAATCTTTTTCTGATGGGCTTCCAACAATAAGTGGCTTTTCCAAGACACCATATTTTCTTAATCTACTTTTCTTGCTCTCCTTTTTCACAAATGAAAAAGAAAGAAGAAAAGAAGTGGCAGTTGTTAGCTAGCATTTGTAGTGATATTCCATTTCAATCAGGGAAATATGGAAATCTGGGAACAGAAACTACAAACTGAGAGTAAACCAGAAATGCAACAACACCATGAGTTCTAAACATACATGTTGTACTCAGATACTAATTATTTGTCTTCGTCTTTCAAAACCTGACAATATTCCTCAGGTTAACTTGAGAACAATCCATGCTTTATGTTCTTAAGGACAAGGTTTTAAGGTCCATAACACCCAAGTGTGTTTTATTATTCCATGTGAAGGACTGAATTTTCCAACTCAAGTTCCTTAAAAGATTTACAAAATTTTATAGTCCTTCACCTGATGACAAGGGAGAGAATCAGAAAAGTGACTTTCTTTGCAATAATGCACAAAACTTGTATTTAAACCATGTGAATCATGATGAAAGCAATATGATAAATTGTGAGGCTTCACAATATCTGGCAGCTTTCAGCAGCACAAGCTGGTGGATAAGAAAGAGAGAAGAGCACATTAGAGAGCTGAAGCTGCAGGGGAAGTTAAGCAGGCAGACTATAATTACCCAAGGAGGGTCTTAACCAGGAGAAAAGAATTAACACCCATAGTCTTGTGAAAATTGCTTATGATCTGTAATGACACAAATTGGCATATTAGCTTGAGCTTCATTGGTGAGACAGCGTTAACCAGTGGAAGGTGCCTCTTAAAATAAGCATGAGATCTACTTCTGGTATCTGTTTTGGCCTAATTTTACAGCTTCTTGAAAGACTGCAAAACCTGTACTGAGATGAAATGCTCATACACAAATCCCTTCACGCTGTTGTCAGTTTCACCTCTGGGGCCTTACATGGGAAAGGAGCATCTTTATGTTTTCTGGTAACACTTTGTGCAGCACCTGCATTTTCTGAGTGCTGTCCTTAACACTTAACTCTTTGCTTTTTAGGCTGTTCTTAGCTAATGAATTTTGTCAAAATCACACGTGCGGTAAAAAGGCTATATAGTGGTATCTGGTCTAATGCATTTATTGTGTGCAATTAGTACCAAAAGAATGGATTCATAATAGCAGCTTGAAAACATGCTTAATATATGTAGCAAATAGTGTGAAATCAGTGTACAAAACTCTACCACACAGAAAAGATACAAAGTAAAAAGAATTTGTAAGGATGATAGAACATTTTATTGTAGTGGTGTTTTGTATGATTCTGCAGGAAAAGTGTGGTTTTCTGTTAAATATTAGTATTCTGATTCTACAGTCTTGGGTGCCAGTGTAAGAATCTTGACAGATGGATGGTAGATGCATTATTATATTCTACTCAGTAGGAAGCCTCCATAAGGGGCATTAAAGGAAAAGAGAAGCGAGATATTTGCTAATATATGTTATATATGCTAGGAAGCAGAACTTTTGAATCAGCCATCCATGTTCTATTTTGAACATATTTTGTTTGATACTTTCTTTGCCATGTTTTACTTTTTATTTTCACAAAGCTGATATCCTACATTGACCTTCTTCAGCAGTTCCCCTGTTCTCATACATCCAGACCAATCTCTTAGAAGCTCATCAAAATCTTCACAGCTTATAATAGATCATTTACATATTCACAGATGATAACATTGTTGGGGAAAAAAACCCATGGCATAAAATTCACTGACCAAGGTAAATTAACGTGTATCTTAAAATGCAATGCACACAGTATTTTGAGAATCTATGTGTGTGTGTGTATATGTGTATAAACTTATTATGGACACACAAGTATTCATAAGTGTTATTTATATACATATAAATGTACACACACACACACACACGTGTTTGACATTTCTTGTTCCACCTTCATCCTGGCCATTACCATTCCAGTAATGGATCCTGTTGTGCATTGAAATTCCCATTGTGGTCCATTACCACTTCCTCTGTTGACAGCTCTATTGCTTCACAAGCTATTGTGATATGTATGACATTGATTTGAGACACTGGATACACATTAGCAACATCACAACATGCATAATAAACAAGGTGTCACTCTGCAATGTGTATTAGGAATGGGCACAATGCTGCATAGCCCACTGCAGACTCCACACTGGGGAACCATGGACATTCCTCCTTGTGGGGGTTTGTCCTCCAAGGTCAGTGCCAGTTCAGAGCTGGCATGACCAAAGGTGAGACAGTTCCTGGCGGTGGGGTCCTGCCCTGGCACGCTCGCCTAGTAAACCCCCAGACCTGGGGACCTACTGCCTTTCCAGTACCTTGACTGGCTATCAACGTAAGCTGTAGCAAATGAAAAGTTTTTAAAAAATGAAAGTTTTTAAAATATTTTTTTCTCCTCCTTGTAGTTCACATGTTTTAGTAGAAAAGGAGACAATATCAGGTGCTCTCAAACACATAGCTAACTTGTGGCAGCCTCCCCTCGCCATATTTGCTCCATGCCAGCATGACTTTCTTTGGTGATGGTTCCCTCTGATCAAAGACCATTAAAATGAAAGGAAACTTTCTTTTGACTTTAATAAACTTTGACTCAGACCTTTAAAATTAGGAAGCAAGAGAATAACAGCTGCAATGACAGAAATGGTTAGAAATCTTTGAAGTGTTTTGGTCCAAAATGCACTAATCTTTACTTGAGAGTGTGCAAGTATGAGCAGCATGAGGAATATTGATCCCCTTCAGTTACAGTGAGCAGAGAAGCAACAGCACTCCCCAGACAGAAGAAGTATTGTGTCAGCAATCTAATTCAGCAACGTGTGCTTTGGAGAGGCCACTAACACAGGCAAAAATAAGAATTTTCAAAGTATTTTCTTAACTCTGTAGCTCCAACAAGAATACTTCTCAGAGAGCTCAGAGACGACCTGTATAAATTAGCAAATTAAGAAAAAAAAAAATCCACCAGAAGCAAGTATTCATACAGAGTAAAAATGATAGTAGTGTTCCCAATTAATATGGAAATGTTATGGAAAGAATCCATACCCGCTCTGTTTAAACAGTCTCACAACCTTGGCAACTTCAAATACTGACAGGTTGTTCTAGTTGGGTAATATTTTCCTCTCAATGTGTTTACCTTTATCAGGGATGTTGGTGAATGCTGCAAATTCTTGTTCAGTGCATATCCCAAGTATCTTCCTGCCTTGTCTCTGCAGTTGTTTGTTCTTGTTCATTCCAACTTTCACAGTCTACCCACCCAAGTCAACCAACTCAGCTGAGGACATTGAAAGCCTTGCAGTTCTCACTCCTAACCAAATTACAAACTGCTCATCCTTCGGTATTTGCAGTGCTCTACCATTTCTCATTTCAACTTTTCTGGACTCTGACGAAACGTGTCCTTATCTTGTCCCTCATTCCCACTGCAATTCAGTGTCCAGAGTGCACAATACAGCACACTTTTCTCTACAATTTTCCAGGAAAAAGTCATGGGAAGAAGAATGAGTGATAAAGGAAAGTTTGTGGTTTTTTCTTTTATTCCAGAAATTACTTAAGCTGCTGCCTTTAATCAGTGTCTTACCCTCATATTCTAGTCACTTATTGACATAGTTTTAAAAGATATGCAAGAAACTGTGTGGAATAAATTCTTCTCTCTCTATTTTAGTAGATTCCTCATATATCTATTGTACAGTGGATCACTGGCTATTGTAATCTGTTTTTTTTTTATTTCTCTGGTCAAATCCCAGAAGTTCTGTTCTTGGAATAAAAAGGACCTGGTAGTAGGTAGATGAATGTCTGATTTTTTTTATACCTGTTGAAAGATATACCAGATATGTTTTTTGTAGGAAAAATATTGCTGTAAAACATAAAAAATTTTGATCTTTTTCTAGCTTTTCATTTTTCCCAGGGACTTTCGCTGGTTTAAGTTGTTAAACCTCATTAAACCTCACCCATTGTGTTCCTGGGATAGGGAAAGCTCAATCTCCTCACCTTTTAGCCCCTCACTAAAATGCATAGAAATGGTGCTACTCCGAACACACAGCAGTTTTCCACTGTGGCACGGATTGCAAATGCACAGCTCGTTTCACAAAAGCAACCACGCACAGAGCAGCTGGTAACCCCGGGAGGGGCGGAGTGAGTTGGGCAGTGGCAGCTTCCAGCAATCTCTCGGTCCCCAGCCCTGGACGCCAGCCTCCACCACCTGATTCACTGCTGCTTCTTCACTGCCCCCTCTTCCCCATCAGGGTCACAAGTAACTTACTTTTTCCAAATGCCGTTCTGCTGTGTGCTTTTACATTAAATCACCTGGGAGACTAATCAAATAATAATGTATTAGCCGTCATTAAAGAGCTGCCTTGAAAACTGTGTATTGCACTACAGTATTGTGTCATACAACTACTTATACTTGGAGTTTCTAAATATTGATTCAAAAAAACCCCCAGATTTTATCTGTTCAGAAAGGTTTTTCAATCGAATACTGAGAAAGAGTTGAAGGACTTATTTTCTTAATCTACCAAATTACATGTGTATTTTCATTGCTTTAACATTCTCCCCCAGGATGGGAGGACTTAAAAAAACCCCTCCAACAATGAATGAAAAAATAAACAAAGGAAATAAAAAAGTTTTGAAAGTTTTTCTTTTTTTTAATATATAATTGTTGTGAGTCAAGTAATACTCAAGCTGTTGGAATTTCTGTTCTTAAAATCATTCAAAGTATATCATTGTGAAACCCACTATAATGTTTGAAGCAGTGCACAACTGGCATAAAATTTACAGTTGTAGTACAGAGTGCTTCTAGAGGTTCATTCTATGAAAATAATAATGATAAATTAATACAAATATAATTTTTCTGACAGTGCTATTGCAAATTATATAGCATCATCATTCAAACTGAATGATAAAGCAGGTTAGCTCATAGATTTAAAATGTTAAATCTAATTAATTTTAAAATAAACAGCATTTCAATAAATGAAGTATTTAGAATTTAAAAAGTGGTATAGAAATATTTAACTAAGAGGACAAGGGCCATTATTGAAATGATGTCATACAATCTGGGAGGCATTGTCATGTTCAGTAAATTAGCATGGCCTAACCACAGCAGAAAATTTCCTTGAGCTGCAATAAAGACTAAATGCTTTCAGACTCCCATGATCCTTTGTAGTCATCATTTTAAAGCGCTGCCTTAGTGAGCTAAACCTGTAAAGTTTTCTTTTGAGCGGCTGTGAGTTGATTAGATCTATTTCAGCCTAGTGGTGGTAATAGGCTCCTCTCTGTGAAACTGCTTAGCCTCTGCTCCCCTGGCAGCTGGAGAAACTGGAATTAATCAGGTCTGCTGGGGACTTCTTCAGCATCTCCGCAGGCCAGCGACTCTGGAATCATTTACTACAGAATCTTACTGTCAACTCTTTGTCATTTAGGCTTTTGATTATGCTTGCTTTCTTCAGAAAAAATGGAAATGGGTGACAGATTATCCTAATGCAGAATTTCACTAGTTACTTTTATAGGCATCTATTATCCTCCTTTGTACTGTCCATAAAAAGAATGTAGGTGTGTGCAAAGATTTTTGGGGGCACAGATATGAAGAATATGCTATTGAAATTAACATATTTCTTCTAATTAAAGTATGTTTCTTTCTAATAAAGGGACCCTCCCCCTTCAAATCACTGCATATTGTTTTGCCACTAGCACAATATATAGATTTCCTTCCTTTTTTTTTCGGAAAAATTGATAGCTGGGGAAAAAATTCTTGAATATCATTACTTACAATGCTGCTGTCCAATAACACTACTTTCTATTAAATATATTGTAGATGCAGATTGTTTTTTCAACTGTATTAAATATGAGTCTTAGAATAAATGCATATTTACATAGACTGCTAACTACTCCAAGCTTCAATGAACAGAAAGTAAACAGACAACATTGAAAAAAAAAAGACAATTAAATCTGCCTTGCTTTCAGCTTTCATCCCATAGATACAGGGTTCTATAAACTTGATGTTCTGTAAATAGTCAATGGGCAGTCTGGTGCAGTCCTTAATGAAATCATTACCTCTTTTGACATTCAAAAATTTGGAGCTTTTTCTTATAAACAGTTATGACAAACCCCACTTTATTTGAATAACAAGAAATACTGCATGACATTCTGGGATAGAAGCTTTTCATATGTGGTATAGGAAAATATTTTTAATGAAATATTTGAAAATTTGATCAAAAATGATGATTTTTAAGAATCTTTTGTTTGATACATGTATGCATTTAATAATATAATATTTGATAACTTATGTTCTTAATAATTTTCCATTTTTTTTCTGTTGTTTCGTTTAATTTCATTCCAGAGGGTAGATTTAAATTGGAGTTGTTAACAGGTTAAATATATTAAAATTTTAAAACTATGTTTAACCTCTTTGAAAAACCACATTAAAAAAAAAGTTTATATATTGAATGATTCTAAAATGCCTAAACTGTGCCACTGTTAGTATTTTGAACTATTCTGTGAATTACAGAAAGAGGAAACATCATCTCAGTTTGCCTCCAAACAGAAAAAGCCTCTCTCTATATGTTCCTAAATAGACTTGGTAACTGCAGCAAGCCTGAAATCTAGACCTATGAGATCTGAAACACACCTACATCCCATATACCACCTAGACTTCTCATTTGTCCTTGTTTGCCTACATCTATTGACAAGTGAACTGGCATCAAAAGCAGAGGTTTAATTTTCTTCTACTGACAAATAAACACTGTAGTTCATACAGACTGGGCTCAGATGACGAGCTGTATGGTTATATCAGCTAATTTAAATTAACTAGGTTCCTTCATCTAGTTTTCCACTGGGTTGAAGGGCACTGGCTAGAAGTTATTAAAAAAATTGAATCTCATTTTTTGACTACCAGGTTTGTTTCTGTAGGTCTTGGCACTATTGTCACTTTGCCTCTGTGTTGCCCTGCCTTGTTTAATACCTCCCAGCCATGGTAGCTGGGAGGTACCAGCTACCAGTTTGGTAGCCCTTTCCCTTCCAGCTAAACAGGTGAGTTCTCCAGAGATCACCTCTGCTGCTTCTCCAACAACCTCTTGTAATGTGGCTCTTGAGCCCACTCTGAGCCTCTCAGTGTCAAACAATGATGAAAAACACAGTCTTCTCCTCCTCATATTCATGTGTCTTGGCTCTCTGTGCAATGTAGTGGGGGCCATGAGGCTGACACAGTTTGTCATTGTCCCTTCCACAATAAAGTATATGGTTGGCAAACCTTATGTAACTGATGTGACTCACTAATTGAACCATTTAACAGAGAGCAGCATGCTACCCAGAAAACATCCAATCCTAATGCTGCATCCTAATGTGCACAGAGTCTTCCTCACGCTTTCAGAGGCAAAAAATGTTAACCTAACTCACAAATAACTAAAAAACCTACATGCACAGTTGAATTGATGCTTTTTTTGTGTCTAAATTGTGAGTTTTACTTGCTAATAAATAACCCAAGTCTGAAAAATCACAGAGGGTTAAATACACTAGATAGGTCAGATTTATTCTGTTAATGTTCATGTTCATGTTCTCTTTCTTTATTGAATACTTGCCCTTCTTTTATCCTTAGACTATTGTGGTCATTTGTCAATGACAATTTGTTGAGTTTAGATGTGTTCGTCTTCTCAAGAAAAGGACTTCAGATTAGATCTGTACAAATATTGAGGCAGCTAACCTTGGGAAGAGTCCACTGACATCACCATTCTTAGCTAATTGCAGATGTTCAGGACTCAAGTGGTAAATATTTAACAAGGGGAGTTTTCTTTCTTCTCAGTATGACTCTCAGGTACTTAAGACACTACATTATTTTTAAACAAGATGCAATATATTTTAACCAAAATCTGTCAAACTGTGTCTTGCAGATGTTCAAACCAGGTTGCAAATCCTATCGAAGCGTATGTGAAAAACAAGTGCTATAGAGTTGATACTTCAGATTGCAAAGCATACAATTCCTAAATTGCTAACAAGCTACCTGCATGTCTTCTTTTCCATGCAGCTTATTTTATAACAAAGCTATACATTGCCAAATGAACTGTTTAGGGTAAAGCTGGTTTTAAAACCTGACTACTGCAAATAACTCCATCTGTTATGGTAGAGTCTGAATGGGCACTGTTCTGAAAGGAGGGAGGGATTTTAAACTTCAGAAGAAAGGGCTAAGTAAACCTATAGTGGTACACAAAAGTCTTGTGAGGCTGCTGCATTTCCTAATTTGGGGTGTATATCTTTGTCTCTCTTCATCTTATGCTACTGCTCCAAATTTCATGGAACTGTGTGTCTTGCTCCGTCCCAATTTCTTCTGTGGTTTGGTCTTTCAAACCCATTTTACCTCCAAATTTTAAACAAATCCTTTAGCTTCTGTTTTATTATTTCTGTGGTTTCAGAAAATTTTTTTCTTTTATTTACTTTATCACTCAGAACTCCCTCTCCCATATAATTTTGTCAGGAGCATTTCAGACGTGATGATCTACTCTGAGAGACCTGCAAAACTCTGCTTTGTTCATCTCAACTTGTCCAGCACAGCCTTTTAGAGCCACTGTTTCCAGAAAGACACAGGAAAACAAGAAGGATATTGTACCTTGAGGAAAGGCCTAAGTATCATCCATCTTTAGGTTTTCACTACTGAGCTTTATGTAGATTCAAATTCTATCCTTTGTCTTCTGAAATCTCACTGTTATCATGCTGAGAACATACAATTGCAATAACTCTATCATCACACTTCTAAATAATATAATACAGTCAAAAATGCTTTTCAGTCTTTAGCCTCTTTAGCATCAACAACAATTTTGCATTCCTTTTGTGTTAGTACATGAACAGTCATATAGCTCCTGTAAGCCTGGTGGATTTTTTTTAATTGGTAATTTTTAATAAGTAGATACAGTAGAGAAATAAAGAGAGACATTGGAGTTTCAAATTAAAAGGGAGTGATTAAGAAGGGTAAGACTTTTGAACTGAATTGCTCTAAATGAACTGCAAGAGGTGCAAATCAGCCATTACAAAAATTATATAATTTTAGGTCTTAGGTTAAGTTCTGTGAACTGTTTAATGTTATAATTGGCTGCTGCCAAAATCATCAAGTTGAATGAAGCTCTAAGTTTAAAATGTCATAAACTCTCAGCATAAAGATTTATATAACACAGGTATCTGACCTACTACCACATGACAGGAGGTATTTGTTAAGTCTTATTTGACTTTTCCAAAATGGAAAAAAAGGACTAGAGAAAGAAAACATACATCTTCTGGACAATATCAAAACATTATGAATCTAATCTGATATATGAATGATGAATTCAAAAAACTGTGATAAACATAGTTGTTTCTTATTAAAAAATAAGATTTGATACTCCAAGTAGAAAATTTATGTGTTTATTATGACAAATGAAGGTGGTTAATGTCAAATTTCAACAGTGTGTATTTAGCAAGAGTTTAATGGAACATTTCATACACTAAGTAAACTCTTTCTGTGGTTTTGCAGGCATTCAATGGCTCTAACCCATACACATCTTCCTTATAGGAATTTTTTACACTGATGACCAAAACAAAGATTGCACTTGATTAAGCTGCATACTGAAATATAGGGTCAAATCATGGTATCACTTACTGGCCTAAAGAAAGCACAGTGTTGCAGAGGGTGTTGCAGTGAGTTCAGGGGGACAACATAAGGACTGGTAACCACCACCTTGCAAAATGAAGCAGGAGGTAACCATTCCTACAAATAAAGCCCTACAGCTTTAGGTGACTTGGTGATATATGCAAAAAATTGCAAGCAAACCCATGAGGAAGTTGTAAAGAACACTCTTTGCTTCTTATTTCATACATGGTTAGCTTGAAAAAACAGTTGTAAATAGAGTACTTAGAAGATATCCTATGTATCTAAATATACTCCCCTATTTACATGGGTAAAGACGAATTTCCCATATCTACAATCAGTCTGCATACAGGTAGCTCCTTCAATAGTGGAGAGCATCAAAGAAATGGAAAGATGTATAAAAGATTTGCAGTTTAATGGCCAGTGAAGATGCCTACTCATCATCTACAATCTCATGATACCTAGTAGAATCACTTTTTTTGAGGGAAAGAAAAACTAAACAGTAAAGTATCTTCAGATGTTCTAAGTGTGGTAGATGATCTGGTCCTGTAGTCCATAGAAAAATAGCTGATGCTTCATGCAGACCTAGATAATGATGTGTCTTTCTTGTTTACAGACATTTCTATAGTCGCATTCCTTTGTTGAAAGGAAATGCCAGAAACCAGTAAGTACCTGCTACCTGTGCAGTATTCTTGATATGAAATCATCCAAGCTTGCACTCATAAAGAGACTTTATTTAAACTCCCACAGTTATGCTTTTTCCTAATTTATGCCATTAATTCTCTAAATAAATTCTCTAATACAATTAATTCTCTCAATAAATAACTTTGTGGCCACACAACTTTTAGAGGGGAGTAGTGTAGTTCTGTGTAGTTGACTGTGTAGTTCTGCACAAAGGAAGTGAGAGTCACTAAACAGTGTTTTACTAAAATGTTGTTCTTTGTATAAAAGCACTGAGAATCAAAGCTCTTAGAAAACTGCCCGTCCGTCCACATTTACTTATCTTCTGCTTTATTTTATTCCTATTAATGAACTCATTCCCAGCCAGCTACATTTCTGAGCTTTTGCTTTAGTCACTGAGACCTTCTATCTCCTACCTTGAGGAACTGAACATTTAAAAATACAGTGATTATTATCTGCCCCCTCCCCCTGCCCCACCACATGGTTCTTCCAAGGCAAAGAAAAATATCCCTCCCAAACACCCCTGGATTTCCTCCTGACTAAATTTTCTCCACCCCCATCCCAACATTTCCACATTGTTTTTTGTCTCCTCTGGTTAGGTCCTATCAGGAAACTCATTCTCTTTTACTCTAGACCTAGCTCCTAATTACCTTTTACCATTCAAAAGTACAGACAGGAAAAGCACTGAAGTAAGGAAGCAGATACACTTTCACAGCAGGAAAAGCACCACGTTTATGCAGCAAATTTCTGCACTGTATTTCATAGGTAGTGAATTTCATACATATGTCTTTTTACAGGTACTCATTTGATTTCAATAAGCAGAACATGAAAAAATTAATTTAATTTTTCAGGTTACTTTTGTTTTTTCCTTTTTTCCAGCAACATATCTATTTCTCAACTTATTTATTCTGAATAAAAAAGGCTCTGAGAACTAACAGATGCCCAAACCAGGCAAATGTGCATCTCTTCTGCAATTCGTGCAGCACTCAGATTCACTTACAGTTTTGTGGGGCCGAGAATATTTAGTCTCGTTATAAAACTTACAATTTTCCTAGTGTATGAGATAAGAGCAGGGTTAATGGCAAATGTCTGCTTACTTCTTGCACTGAGTTCAGAGGGGGAGGCTGACACAGAGAAGCCTGTCTTCAATCCCTGCTTGTAAAGCAGACAAAAAACCCCAAACCAGTTCAGTACACACCACTGTGCACAAGCATGCCAAAGCCTTTCTGTTTGCTTTCAGGGGTTAGAAACCAGAATTATTTTGATAGGACAGAGGATTCTGAGGACTGGCATGCAAATGTTCCTAACAACAGTCCCACTTTGCTCCAGTTCCTGTTTATTACTTCTTATTGTTTGTAGTATCCATAAATCCCTTCAAGGCTTCTGTTATTATTGAAGAGGAGCCCACCTGGGAATGTTTAGGTCCTTTAGTAATAGCCTTAGGCCCAGATCTAATGTCTACTGAAAAAGAACTCACTGCTTTAAGGAAATACTGATGACAATTCGTTAGGGCATAAAAAAAATCTGTTTCAACTTAGAAAAAAATGTGCTCGATATGTGAACAAATATTATAGGTTAGCACTTACTGTATACAGACTGCAGGATACACACAAAGTTGTCCTGTAGTCCAGTCTTCTTTTAGATGTTTGCTAAGCTCAGGTAAAAGGAAAAAAAAAAAAGGAAAAGAAAAAGAAAGAAAAAAAGAAAAAAAAGAAAAGGATTTCATAATGTTCATAATGTTTTAAACTATAATATAAATCTAAAGATCTGCTATTAATACAATTCCTGTTGCTGTCTGAGGTTTGAGACACACATGTGTAATTCTTCAATGGCATTCTGTGTGTTATCTGGAAGGTCTCTCATTGCTGCTGCATCAATGCAAACCAGACTACACCCAGCTGAACAAAGGAAATTTAACTTTCATAAGTCGGTTTTAAAAATGCATTTACTTTGACTGCATTGAAAGAATCTAAAAAAAGATGAAAAGCATCTTTAGCATGCCCAAAACATCTGGTTTCATATTTTGAGACCAAAAGGAAATTGCATGAAGACTAAAATCTTGTTTTGATTTATATTATTATTGGAGGGCTGAGAAGCTGCCAGTCATAAAATAAAATTTTATGATGATAAATAAATAAGGAAAACAATCTGACAAAACATGTTGTGGAACAAAGCTCCATTTCAAGTTTAATTAACTGATAACAATGTTTATGATAGTAGAACTGTGCCACCAATTACACAGCTAGTAAATGCATGCTACCAACGCAAAGACTGGCCTATAAAAGCCTGGCTAAAAAGGTTTCTCCTGCAGCAAAATAATTCCACAAAAGAGAAGGTATTCTCCATGTAGTAAATCATGCAGCAATTAAGACCCTCTTTGAAGTCGTTTATGAGTCTTTATAGATTGTATGACAATTGCTCTGCTTAAATTGTGCATTGTAAATTGCACAATAGTAGTAGTTCCTGCTTTCTAATATACCTACTGATTGTGCCTGAAGAAGATGACAGTTTAGAAATTGTTACAGGATAGATATATCTGTGGGGAGACAGGCAAAAAATAAATGTTTCTAGCATGTTTCTAGCTCTGCAGCACTTTGCCTTTTTCCAAAACCTTGTATGCAATTGTAACAAAGTGTTCCAGCAAGAAGATTATTTTAGAAACACGAAGATCAGCTGCGTACTGCAGGGAGAAGTGATCCTTAATCATACATGTAAGAGTTCAAATGGTTTTCTGGTAACACAGGCTTGTGTTTAAAATTGCTACGTACTTCCAGTCCTTGTGGTTTGAAGATGCTGGGATCACAGCCATGATACGCAGTAGAAATCATTAACTTTCAGTTAATGCTATGCTATAATTTGCCAGTTACTCTATAAAATGCAATATACGAAATACAAGATTTTGTATTACAGATATTATGAATCACTTGCTAAAATAATGCTGACATTTCTGTGGATAGGCTAAAAAAGCTTGGCTCATACTGTGAGACTACTCCTTTTTCAACTTCTGCAGTAATAACCCACATTTAGGAAGCCCTGAATTTGGCTATCTGCAGGAACAGTACATTGACTATTCTGATCACATGCCTTATCACAGCTTTTCACCCCATTAACAGTAACTGAGCAGTGAACTGTTGGCCAGACTACAACCCGAGTACAAGTCCTGCTTGTCTCTTCCTATCTGCCTTCCCTCCTGCAGTTCAGCTTAAAAACACAGCTCTGTCAAAAAAACAGACAAAGAAAATCCTCCATTCAAATTGCACATTAAATAATACAGGAAGGAAATCTTTCAAATATTTCCAAAAAGAAAACATATAGTGGTATTTGTATATATTGACAGCGAAGGTTTTCAAACTGAATGGAAAGATCTCTTTTGTCAAAGTCAATGCTTAGCAGCACGGTAAACATTCAAAGGAAGTCAAAAAAGTTGTTGCAAAAAACTTCTATGGTTTTAGGTTTACATACGTTTACTTCAAGGAAGCAAAGGAAAAGCTCAAAAGCATTCTGAAGAGTATTTGCTGCTGTAGTAATAAGCCCAAAATACTTGGAATTTATATTTCCCTAGCTTCTTTGTTGATCCACATGCAATTTTTTCTCCCTCATATGTATTTTGCTATTTCTTCTTTACCTGTCTTGTTTCCTTTCATATTCTGCTTGAAATATGATAGTCTTCTCAGTCCTCTAGTTTGGGCCTGGTTTTTTATTTCTTATGTGCATGTAAAGCTCTCACTTTTTTTCACCAGTTAAAAAGAACCTGGGGAGTCTATGCTTCTTGTGGTTTCTTCTGGGTACCTGTGCATGAAAGTTAACATGCTATCTCCAGTTCTGAAGGGAATTACTTCTGGCATGTTTCGACTCATTATCTGGAATTTTAATCAGTTAATGAAAAAAAAATTAGTTCCATCGGCTGATGAAGGCATAGAGTAATGAGTCAAAACATCCTGATCAAGACTTCCAGCTGCACTGAATGGGACTCTACAAGTTATACATATCCTCACTGCATTTTTAAAATTAATTAATAAATTCTCCTCCTCTTTGCACCCTTCAAAAATAAACAGCTACAGGATATTAGATCATATGGAAGATTTTTGTCTCCCTCAGACATTTGGCATCCTGCTACTGTAAATCTCCAGAAGAACAGGTTTTACAAATCTTACCATGCTTAACTTCTTGAAAAGAAAGTGAGAAAGGGTATTGTTGATTTTGGAATGCATTCCAATCATTGTGATGGCCGTAAAGGTCTTTAAACTGAATTCTTGCTGTTATAACTGACTGAAATGTTCCTAGTAAAGTTTATGGTTTGGGAAATTACATTTTTCAACAGGCAAACAAAGAAAGAAAATATTTTCTTCCCCAAACTGGTTTGTATCTGAGGCCTACACAATTAAAATGAGAACTCTCATTTTCTCCTCTGCTAGAGGAGAAAAGCAAAAATAAATTGTGCAAAAATAAATTGCACAGAAATTCCGAAAAATATACAAAAAAAAAAGAAATTAAAAAAGGGGAGGAGAAATATTTTTTCTTTTAATATTCTATGATAATAGCTGTAGGTGTTCCATGCAATCATAGTAAGTAAAAAAGTTTAACACAAGTATTTATTTCAAAATCAAGTGTTCCTTCAATCTGTACATAAATATCTGGTGAAAACAGCCTGTAGCTTTTAGATCCCTTTTGATTACTTGATGCTACTATGTGTCCAAGTAGCCACATTGCTCCCTCATTTTGCTTGGAGTCATAGCTACGTGGCAATTGGCACAATAATCATACCATACAGTTATCTCTGCATTAGTGACCTCCAGGCTGCATTACTGCAGCTCAGACCTAGAAATTAAGCCTTTTGGCCTGAAAAAGCTCCACACGGGGGAAAATACAACAGAATGTCTGCTTAGCAAAGCAAATTGCCACATTTATCCACTTCAAGATCTCCATCTTGATATTTAAACCTCTCAATGTGATATGAGATCTCTGTGCCTCTGCCTACAAGATCACCTCCCTCTGCATGGCTATGACCTGTCTGGATATCCTTATCACTCTGAAACCGTGAACTGCTGGAGAGAATGAGGAAATGCGGAGCATGCAGAATCTTCACAAAAGCCACACCGAAACTTCACATCCTGGTGACAAAAAACTATTAGAAATTGCATATCTACCTCAACACTCATGGCCCAGTGCAAAACTTATCTCCAACTTGTCCTTAACTTCACCCACACAAATATGAATCAAGCTGCTTTTCCTCTAAACCACTTATTCATAATGATGAATAAGAAGAGTGGAAGAAAGGAGGATGTGTGGATCATATGGATCTCACCTGGGGTGACATTAGGAAAAGATAAACAAAATTAAAATGAAGTTCAAAATTTCATGAACGAATTCTGCATGTTGATATGTGATCTTATTTGAAATAACTTTGCTTCGTTTTCTTTAACCTGTCCAGCATCTCCCATTAATGAATTTTTCCTGAGCAACATCATCTTCTAACTAAATCTTCATTAGCCTCTATCTGACCACTACTATACTCAAAAGAAGAGACAGGATAAATAGAATACAAAGTACAGTGGAAATTCCACTTAAAAATCCTGAGAAATCTCAAGCACTGTAAAAATGCAGCACACAATTGTAAGGATGAAGGTAAAAAGATGTCCCCAAGGCAATCAGGAGGTCTGAATTCGTAGAATATAATGCTGACAATAGCCAAATAACACTGCCATCATCTAAAATGTAATAAATGTTATTGCTACCAATGTCATTGCTATTGTATATACAATTTTTTAAAAACTGATACCATAATTGTGAGGTTTTTACATGTTAAATGCTACGATAAGCAGCACATAAGAATCAGAGAACAGAAATAAAGATTGGACTTTTACAGATTTTTTTTATGCTGATTTACATTCTGTGTCATCACACTGGCTGTTGTGACATTGCATATTTAATCAGGCTAGAACTGGCTGCTTTTAACTAGAATAGGATTTGAGACTACTAATTTACCCTTGTTATTGACTTCACAGGCTCTTACAGCAGCCTTATGACTTGGTAACAGGGGTTACCACCTGACTAAGATCCCAGTTGCATGCCTATATTTTGACAGTCTCTATTTGACACCTGGATATTTCACTGGGTGATTAAATCTGTCCAAGAAAGTCTGATGACCACATATGTTTCTCCATGTACAAAACTCAGCACTGACAGATAGGGTGTAAACCTGTCTGTCTGCCTCCTGGTGTTATAATGGCTCCGAGTTCTTTTAGCAATGTGACGATTCTCAGTCCCAAAACAATAAACTCACAAAGCTGGTTTGCAGCCACGCCTTTCCAATCCTTACTTGGGTAGGGCTGTGTTATTCCTAAATTCAGCCTCTGCATAAGCATGTACCCTTGTTCTTTGCTGGGATATCAGTTGAGTTTACTCAGTTTGATGCATCATACTGCTTTTGCCTTGGCATTTTGGAGTTTCCCTGTAGTTATGGGGTTCCATCTGTGATACATCTACCTGTTACATCAGGCCTCTTTTCTCTGGTCTTTTTAAGTGCTTCCTTATTATGCTTTTTAAAAACTGAAAAGGGAAAAAACCCATTCACACGGAAGGAGTACTGATACCAAATTGTGTCTTTGTAGCTAAAAGAATAGATTTACAGCAGACAAATGAAGATACGTGTTTAATTGTCAGTGTCTCACAGCTAACCTTAACGCTACACATTCTTACAGGCAGATAGCTAAATTACTAATATTTGCATGGAAAAAAGTGGTTTTCTTCAGAGAAATCCTTTGTGCTTGTAACTCAATAATTAGACTTATGAATATACCTAACAACCACAGAAATGAAGAGAGAACAATTTAGTGCTGTTAGTCCCCTTGATACTGTCTGGGTGGCAGCAGATGTTACAATTGGGACTACTAAATAGATAATATGTCTTTACGCATGGGAATGTGACAGCATACAGAGCAAAAAGCATGCCTCATGGAAGGTGCTTCCTTTCTTTCTTCAGCTGAAAACAAAGTAATACGAGTCTGAAAAAGGGGAAAATGCTGTGAAAGAAAGGTAAATAATTGCCCCTCTGGGTTTTTGTACACAACTTACCTCACATGTGCAGCAATGCCTGAAGCTAATCTCTCAGTACTTTTTGTAGCTCCAGTTAGAATGATATTTGGCAGCTGCTAGATGAATCTGGCTTATCTGTTGCCAAATGCGTGCAGTACGTGTGTGTGGCAACTGCTGTCTTCACCAAAAAAAGATTGGCTCAACAGTACTTGTCACATTTTCCTTCTACCCTCAGGAATCTAACTTTTCTCTATTGCTAACCATTTTATTTTTCAGTCTTTATCTGGCTACGGTAACAGATGCTGAAGTGCTGCACTGTCCCACCAGACCTGCAGTTTGGTCTCAGTCTGGCAGCTTCTCTGCTTATGTCCCCAAACTTGACTTAGCTTAAAACTACTTTTTTATCCACTAGACTACTGCTTTTAGAAGTTGTCAACAATCACTTTGATTTTTCTGTTTTTCTCCTTAGTGAAGTGTAGACTCTGATAACGTAAAGAACAGCTCATTCAGCTGTAGGGCTTTCCACCATATAGCTCTGCTTGTTCCACTGCTCAAAGCAGTGGAACTAGTATGCAACCAGTGTGGTCCCCCAGACCATCTCTCACTGTGTGGAAAAAGCACAATGAAGCTAGCAAGGCATATCCTTTTTGTAAAGTACTTCTTCTCCTCTGGAGATGATTTATCTGTAGTTTGTCTGACTGAATTTGGTAAGTAATGTAGACTTGGAATAGCCATCTCAGCCCATTTCAGATAATTAAAATAGGTCAGAGGAATGTTTAAAATGTGACTGTCCCTGTCCATAACAGAAAGCTCAGAGAAGTATTTCAAATATACTTCAAGCCCATTCAAATATACTGAAGCCCATTTTGTGTTGACTTGACTCTAACCCTAAAACTGGTTGGAATTACCAGCTGTGCTAATCCATACTCTAGCACTGCAATAGACCAGGAAAGCTGCAGGTGCCCTCCTGGGTCTCCTTTCAGTGCTTGGAGTGAGAAAGGTCCTGTGTCCCATGGAGCCAGGGCAAGGGATTCTCCCCAGGCTTCAAGGGGAAACAGAATCAAACAAATCTGCCAAAATTACAGGTTTCTGAATTTCAAATGTTAGCAGACATGATATTGGTACTTTTACAAGAGCACTAGGAAGCCATCTGGGGTCAAAGCAGGGTCTCTGTCAGTAGTCTACCTTTCTAAGTAAAGTATACCTCAGGAGGGGAGTATAAGAAATTGAGCTAATCCAGGTTTTCTGGTTGAATTCTGTACTGGAAATAAATATCTACTTCAACTTCCTTTACAGCCTTTTTTTATTTTTCTTATTTTTCAGAGGCATCCACACTTCCATAGACTTAAGTGAGTTTAATAATGGATATCTCAATATTTTTTAAGACCGGAAATTTGACATTCAGAACTAATACTAAACATAAATAAGCCACCACAGGGTCATGCTCTTTCCAAAGTTCATCATTAGAAGCCTGGCTAAGAAAATAGTACAAGTGTTTCATAGCATTTTCACAATTCTTAATGTTTCTAACTTCCTTACTAGGGTTAAAATAGTTAAAATGCAGATGACTTCTCAGTGATTCCCATTAGCCACAGTAACAAACATAGTTTGTAAAAAATAACACATTTTAATGTGTTATATTTGCCAAATAGAATAAAAGACAAGCTGATGAGGGGAAAAATGTTTCTAAGAGAGCCTCGCTAAAGCCCGTGTCTGATCTTTCATGAAACTGAGCCCCTCTTGAAAGGAATATTGAATACTTGATGTGATCACCATGGTCCTCAAGGATGTGGGCAAACAGCAACAGCACACACACTATTCTTAAAGGCTTTGGCACTGCTCCTTGTGTCACATTTATAAGCGGCTGCTATGAACAATAAACAAGGTATCTTTCTCTTCCTTCGCAATGTTCCTACTGTCAGAAAACCTGTGTGGAAACTGAAACGGTGCACTGCAACCTGCTTAATCCATGCTTTAAATGTTCACATGCAAAAGTTCACAGGCTTCCTGTCCCACAGGCACAATGACTCTTCTTCACCCTAAACAAGATGTATGGAGCCTAATCCCAGGTCTTCTATGGCTTTTGGATCATCTCTCACAACTCTTGCTTCTGGAGGGAGAAAATTTCTGTTGCCAAAGCTCAGCTGTAGTTTAAGATGGTCAGAAATGTGGGGGATGACAAAGAAGAGATTTTTTCAAATATATTAATGACAATAGGGAGTATAGAAATATAATTCGCCCATTATATGATGAGGATGGTCACCTGATCAACAGGGACAGAGACAAGGCAGAGGTGTTTAATGCTTTCTTTGCCTCTGTCTTGAACACCAATTATGGAAAAGGGGGTCCCAGTACCCTGAGCTCGAAGACCATGACTGTGAGAATGACCAACTCCTGGTGGACTCTGGATCTGCTGCTCTAGCTGGATCCTTACAAATCTATGGAACTTGACAAGATTTACCCAAAAATCCTCAAAGAGATGGCTGATGTCATCAATAAACCTCTCTCGATGATTTTTTAGCGGTCTTGGGAATCCAGACAGGTCCCAGCTCATTGGAAGTTGGTGAACATTGTCCCAGTTTTCAAGAAGGGCAAGAAGGAGGATCCTGGAAATGACTGGCCTGTCAGTCTCACTTCAGTGCCTGGTAAAGTTATGGAGAAGATTATTCTGGGAAGTATTGAAAACCACCTGAAAGACAACACTGTAATCGGTCACAGCCAGCAGGGCTTCATGAGAGGAAAGTCCTGCTTATCAAACATGATTTCCTTCTATGAGAAGGTAACTCACCTAGTTGACCAAGAGGAGCCAGTTGATCTTTTTGGATTTCAGTAAAGTTTTTGATATTGTCTCTCAAAGGACCTTTCTGGACAAAATATCCAGCACACAGGGGGATAAACACATCATGCAGTGCGTGAGCAATTGGCTCAAAGATCGAGCACAGAGGTTAATAATGAATGGGGGAACATCAGTCTGGTGACCTGTCACTAGTGGGGTTCCACAGGCTCCATCTTAGACCCTGTGCTCTTCAACATCTTCATAAATGACTTGGATGCAGGACTGGAAGGGATACTAAGCGAGTTTGCAGATGTTACAAAACTGGGAGGAGCTGTTGACTCCCTTGAAGGCAGTGGAGGCCCTGCAGAGAGACCTTGACAAATTAGAGGGCTTGGCAATCACCAACCATATGAAGTTCAACAAGGGAAAGTGACTGATTCTGCACCTGGGATGAGGCAACCCCAAATGTACAGACAGGTGAGGAATGAGACACTGGAAAGCTGTGCCATGGAAAGGGACCTGGGAGTCCTGGTTGATGGTAAGTTGAATATGAGTCAGCAGTGCCCTGGCAGCCAGAAGGGCCAACCCTGTCCTGGGGGCATCAGGCAAAGCATCGCCCCACGGTCAAGGAAGGAGATTGTCTCACTCTGCTCTGCACTGGGGTGCCCTCACCTTGAATATTGTGGTAGTTTTAAACAACACAATATAAGAAAGAAATTAAGGTATTAGAGAGTGTCCAACGAAGATGGTGAAGGGCCTTGAGGGGAAGCCTTATGAAGAGTGGCTGAGGTCACTTGGTTCGTTCATGCTGGAGGAGAGTAGACTGAGTGGAGACCTCATTGCAGTGTATAACTTGCTCGTGTGCGGAAGTGCAGGGACAGGCACTGATCTCTGTGGTGACCAGTGACAGGACCTAAGGGAATGGTCTGAAGTTGTGTCAGGGGAGGTTTAGATTGGATATCAGAAAAAGGCTCTTCATCCAGAGGGTGGTTGGGCACTGGAACAGGCTCCCCAGCAAAGTGGTCACATCACCAAGCCTGACAGAGTTCCACAAGTGTTTGGATAATACTCTCAGACACATGGTGTGATTCTTGCAGTTGGTCCTGTGCAGGGCTAAGAGTTGGACTGGATGATCCTTGCGGGTCCCTTCCAACTCAGAATATTCTGTGATTCTGTGAACTCAGGTTCTCAGGTGAAGCAACATTTTGGTGTGTTGAAGTGGAAAATAGCTACGCTCAAGTCCTGAGAAAGAAATGTTTCTGAACATGCAGTCTCCATGAGAAAGTCTGTCCTGGATGCCACTCTTGTCTAACAAAATCATGTTCCACAGTAGTCTGGTAAATTGTCTGGTTTGCACTGGAGTTTGTCTATCAAAAGAGATCTGAAAAGCTGTTGAATGTGTCCAACAAATACTGAGCTAGCTTGATCCCTCCTACACATCAGCAAGTGACTGTGTATCACTGTATGAACATCCCATTGTAACAAGCCTAACTGCAATGGCAAAGGAATAGCAGCAAGTCAGATGCCACTCTCAGCAAAGTTGATGGGAGCATTTACTTTTATATCAATGGGAGTGTTTACATTGATCTCAATGAAAAGAAGATTGGACCACCAATAGAGAGATATCATACTCTCAGAAATGAACCTAAAGTACAGTAAAACCTCTAGGAATGCTCCAAACCTTCTTTGCTTGAACTATATGTTTTAGAGGTATGGTTCTGACATTAGCATTAAAAAAATGTAGTGTATTATTTTTTGCAAAATATTCAGGTCTATTGTCTGCTTTCATTTTTTACATAGAACACACTGTAGGCATCTGCATCACTTCCATCCTAAAGAAGTTGGTTCAGTTCATGTAGTCTTTTATATTACTTGAATAACATATATCATACACAAAACGTAAACTTTGCAAGAAAACCCTCTTCCCTTATATACAGAGACTGATCAGAAGGTTAAGAAGTGCAAAAAAATGGTCCATAGCTGGTTTCAAGGATTTTAAACAGAAAATGCATATAAGCTGCCTTAAGAAGAAAGGGTACATATCTGATGAGATTAATGCATTTGTATAACTAAATGGGTAGAAATTTTACAGGATAAAGATTCTGTGGACTTTACTCTTCCTTAACAAAGGACCTGTTCTGTTCAATCAATGCCATCGAAGTAAAAAGTTGATAATGAAAAATAACCCTTAGTCATAGTAAAAATAACCTTTCTTCTGCAAGCACTTTAAATAAGGTTTCTTAGAGGCTTCACATATTGTAGGACTTAGAGATAGCTATCTGCATCTGAATCATTTCAGAGAGCCCAACAGATCTTTGTAGATTGTAGAAGAGAGTTTAGAAGTATAAGACTAAAGAAAAAAAAGGCTACTAAAACCAACACTGAACATTTTTTCCCCTTTAGTTCTGTATTTTTTTCTGAACTTCTGAACCAATTTTGCTGAAGATTGAGATCTTCTTCAGTACAAAGCAGGGATCAAAGTCAAAATTCTCTCTCTCCCATTTTTCCCAGCCAGCATCATTAATTCCCCAGGAAAAGTGTTGTCCATGTTCCTGTCATGTCAGCTTCATTCTTTTTTCATCACTCTACCCTGCAGACAGTATGCCAGAGAGGGCAGGATTCTGTGTCCATACAGTCAATGGTTACACATGTGTTGTCTCTGAAACAAACATGTGTGGATGTGTTACGTTTGGTCAGGAACAGTCATAGGTTTTGTATAGGTCTGAACCACCCATGGGCCCCAAGGTGTGCCATCAGACATTGTGCAGACTTTACTAATGCATCCTGTTGTAGTTGAAGGTAGGCCAGGACTGAGAAGCGTAACTGCTTGTTTTGTGTTTATCAGACCATTAAAATGTCTCCTTTTGTAGAAGTCAAGAAGCAGAACTAATAAACATCAGGTTGGAAGAAGGTAGAGCTTGCAGGCTACCTCTTGTTATAGCCTTATTTCTGTGAGAGACTCTATCATGGGAATGATAGAGGGGACTCTATCCCTGAGGAGAGAGACTCTAGCCATGGGAATGAGACGACTTCTTAATGGGCAGCGACCATCATCCAGGTCATCAGCCAGGACAGGATTTTATTTCAAAACTAATGATTTTGTGCAGCCTCACACCATATTTTAAGCAGGAGGCAAGGAGGATTTTAATTAGTGAAAAGTTGAATTTCAGCAAACAGATGTAGAAGCAATTATTTGCCTATGCTGCATACATGACCTTAATGTAAGAGGGAGAAAATTCCTTACAAGTTCTGTTAGTACTAGACATTTTAGAAACTTAGATACAACTAGCCTTTCATTGTCTTCATTTATATTTCATTTATAAACTTTGCAGTGTGGGAAATCTCCTTAGTGAAAAGTAGTGGGTGGGTATGCAGCAACACTGCACAGCTGGATGGCTCTTGCAGCAGTCACTCCTTTGAAAGTACACACACACTTGCACACAGTGCCACTAAGAAAATTCCCCTTTATAATTTCAGGAATAGCTGAGCAGAAGCCCTTATTTTTATCAATTAATGGTTTCTAATCTGCTAGAGCCAGAAATCTTCACTGCCATTAATTCACCAGCATTGCTTTGAATGGGAATTAGGCAGGGAAGTCAATTGCAGGAATGGACACCTCATAGCAGTTTAAATGAAAAGAGCTTCTGCAATGAAGAAATGAACAGAGAATCCAATCTAAGCCAAGAAAGGCACATTGACATCCTGGGTGAAAGCCGACCGGAAAGGATGGAACATCAGGTGCAATCGTAATTTTTCAGTTTTAAGAGACAGATTAAGTACTGAAAGCAGCTAGCAAAATGATAGAGACTATTTACAAGTACTTTTGTCTTTTTCTTGAGCTGGGTCCTGTTCTGAAGGTCAAGGGACAGACTCCGTGGAATATCAAAAAGAACTTTCTGGACACAAGAGAGTGGCCCATGCCACTGGTAAAGCTTAGTGTTTTAGTTTGGCCTTTGTATAACGACTGGTCAGCCTTCCAGACCACCTAATGGAAAGTGTAAAGACAGGCTGAAGACATCTGTTTTTCAGTAGAAGTTTCTCCTTCCCTGGTTCCTAGTGTTCCTTCAAGGGCATTGAGTTTATTTCCTTAAGGAACGAGTTACAGGGCTCATGATTTAGGAACTACAGGTTATCCATGCCCCCCTCAGCCAGAAAGTCTTGGAGCCACAGAATTGCTCTGCCGCTGAATGAACAAAAGGGACCCCTTCTATCTGTCCACATAAGCTGTCAGGGAGTGAGTGTGAGGAGCAACAAATAAGTTCATGTATTGCGCTGCCTTTCAGGGGGAAAAACAGAACATATTTGTCCTCAGATCAGATCACAGTGCAGCTTTTGCCCCAGGCTCAAATCATCAACCTCTTGCTGTCATGATGAGATCAAAGAGGACCTAGGAATTAGTTAAGTGTGATTAAGATTAGAGGTTTCTTAATCATTCTTGGAGATGTTATAGGCAACTCCAGATGAAGGCATGTGAAACGTCTATTTGAACCTCAGGAAGAAAAAAGTTCAGTATCTCTTCATGATTGCCATACTTAATATTACCTATATATGATTGCATTGCACATGATTCATACATGACTGTATCTCTTACGTGACTGATGATTCCTAAGATCCCTGCTCCACTTTCCACTTAGGCTTCTGTTTCTCTTGGATTATTTTTGTTTGTGCTAACCTCTAAAATGAAGTCACTTCAAGAGAAAAAAATTCAGTCCACATTTTACCATTTTTCTCTGCTCTCAGACCCCTACAAACTCCTGAAGAAGTTTCCTTACTAATGTTACTTTTTATAGTCAGTATTATAATTTACAGTGATTCACTGAAAATAGAGGGGAAAAAAGAATGTTGGTAATGATGTATTGTGTTTCAAATCTAAGGTATAAACAGGTACCCTGTTTTTTTTTCAATTTATAATAATTTGCTTTAGTTATTTTATAAATGTACCTTTTTAAATTATACCAAGTTGCGATGTCCTACCTCTTCAAAATCAGTCCCCTTTAATGTTTCACATCAAATACCTCAAGATTACCCCATATTTCATAATCAACACAAAATCGTAAATGAATCCTGAAAAATGCAAGCCAATAGTCTTTTTCGAAGTATGGTCCTATGGTACAACACAAAAAAGAAAACCAAACGTATCAAACTTAAAACAGCATAAGTAAACAACTATATCCCATCCCCTGAAACAAGCCAAAACATTATGTCATTATTTCTTGCCTTGGGAGACGTCTTCTGTATAGCTACTTATGAGGATGTCCACTTCTCAGTGATGTAACTGTATTACAGTAATTGGATTTCTGGGTAGAAAGTATTACACATATAAGGACAGATTTCTGTCTACACACAAACAATCATTAGTTTTTGAAACATACCTGTCCCCAAAGATGTCATTAAACTTTAATTCTGAAACAAAGAATTGTGAATGTATAAAGTGTATGGATTTACACTGGTATTATTATACCACTGACATGCTCAAACGTAGCATACTTGTTTTATCCGTTATCATCGTTTGGAACATGTTCCACAGAGTAACTGAATCAGTAAAAGTGTGCCATATGAACAATGATCTTTTTGAAATAATGTTACAGCCTGAGAATACATTGAGAGTCACTGTCTAGCATGCTTACAAACAGTAAATCAGAAACATGCAGAAAAAAACCCAAAACCTTTTATAATATATACTTTACACTTCAGTAGTCTTTTTAAGTGTAAGACACTTGGTAAACATGAGACAAGAGGTTATAATGAACTTCCTCTCTGATTCACGGCACTTTTTTTACCCAAGCTGCTCGCAGAGTAATTGATAGAAAGAGGTGAGTAACCTTTCTAATTTCAAGAATGGAGTCATTATGCTGTTCAATGTGAAGTTCAAAGAAGGAACTAAGATTGATTTGAGGTGAAACTGTGGGACAAGTTCCGAAAAATAAATAAAGCAAATCTTTAGCTTTCTTTAAATTCCATTTCAGATATCCCAAGGATCCGTGATTTCACTAAACAAGTGAAAATCACTAAAATATATATGTCAATATTTTCTGAATCGACAGGTTTACTGCTCTTTAAGCAAATATCAGAATTACGCTTGTACCTGACAGAATGAGATGCATGGCAGTGGCTTTTGCTGGGATACGTTTCTATGATGCTGCATTTCCTGGCCAGCCGTAGAGTGTGAGAGGAAAAATGTTCTCCCTTAAGAAGAAGAGCTCTGGTTTTTCATTGTCTAAATTAATTCATTCCTGCACAAGAGTGGGACTCACTTCACTTGCCTTTAAGCATCTTAAGTGTTTGTTTTAAGCTAGTCATTGAGGCTGTGTCTATAATTAATGGGTACACTTTCAGAAGGCCATTTGTTCCATCTTAAAATATCTATTTTAGATAGCAATTTATTCCTAGCTAAATTAGCCAGCTTAAACTGTTTAATTTTGGTACCTAAATCAGGTAAGATGAACCTCAGACCAAGAACTAGCACAGAATAGCAAAGCCATTGAAAGTATCAACACTTGCATGAGAACACAAGTATCTGTTGAATAGAAAGTGTAACAGTCAAAGTGTTCCTTGAAAGCAGCAGAAATTCATGCTCAGCAAACTTGCCTGGGCTGGTAGAAACATCTGGGCAGGATTCACTATGCTGCAAGATTCTTGTGAGTGTGCAGAAAGATCCATACTGGATAAGCCAGAAAAGCAGAACTGTAAGTATTTTAAAAAAACCCAATGTTTTGCACTAACCTATAGTTCTTAGTCTAGCTCCACCAGCTAACATTGTCACATGGAGAAAACTTCTGCAAAAATACCTTGCCCTGATCCGGTCTTCAAAGTCTTTGCATTTAGAGCAATAGAGTTATTGACATAAGAGGACCAGAATATGTAGAAGAATCTACTTTCCTAAGGGGATGAGTTCAGGAATAGGAAGACTAACCCACCTCTTCGAGAGATTGGGTGCATCTCAAGTGATAAGAGGAGCAGAGTATGATGAACAAAGTAAATGAACTGGCTGTTTCAAAGGCATGGTTTTGCATTTATGTGGGAAAACATTGCATTTTGAAGTCTACTTGTTGACATCAAAGAGTTGTAAATGGAACTAGGTCAGATTCTACTTTTGTTTACACAGTTGTAAGTAAAAATACGAAACCAACATGCTGCTCTTAAGTGACCAAACCTGACAGAGTTTTCTGTGGTCACTGCGTACAGAGACAGGTGTCCTTGCTCTGCCCACCCTGGAAGAAGAGAGTGCCTGGGGGAAGGGGTGCCTCGCTGCAAGAGGCCTTCACACAGCATCCAGAACAGGTTTGGCCCATGTGTTGTTGACCTGGAGTGGAGACAATGCAACACTTCTTTATATACTTATACTCTAATATATGGAATCGACAGCAGGAAACAGCAATCTCTGGGTCAATTACTCACAAAATAGGTGTTTCTAAAATAGATGGAATAACCCAACCTCTTTTTTTTTTTCCGTAGACTGGAAAAGGAGCTTAGATACCACATCTAGACCAGATAGCCAGCTCTTAGAAAGTTTAGACCAGTTGAGATGAATCCAGTCCAAAATACTGTTTTAAGGCAAAGGTATATCAGTAATTTCACAATAAGAATTCTTCTAAGGCTCTTGTAGTTTCCACGAGTCAAATGTCACAACTCCAGGAAATTCAGTTTAATTCAGAAATTCAACTTAATCATAAAAAGTATCTCAATGTCTTTGGGTATAGAAATGCAGCTAAGACATATGAATAACTTTAACTGTTCTCTGAAGTACTATGCAGAAATACACAGCATGACTGTAGTGCCAGATTAGACCAAGTGATTTGTAGAACCACATTAGAGTACTTTTTTATCTCACAAATGTTCAGGCACAAATGAAAACTTAACAATTTGTTCCTATACATTTTTTTAGACTAATGAATTCCTCACTTCACTTACAAGTTTTTAAATAAAAAGTTTATACATTAATGCTGATAATAATTTCATATGTTGCATCATGTTACATTTCATATGTCAATAAACACATACCACTGTAGTAAGATTAAAGCAGAACAGAGTATGAACACATTCATATACTCATGCATAAGAGCTGAGGAAGACTAGTAAAAGAAGAAATTATTTGTATGGCTTAATATTGGTATATCAGCCATTTTCTGGCTCTCTCCATATAGAGAGCACTTCACAGTGTGTGACATCAGATGAAAAAAATGACACAATCAAATGAACTGCAGCACTTTTTAAATAAGTTTTTGCCTAGAGCAGAAGGAAAATATCTTCCTGGATAGATAACTTGTATCCTTGGAGTTTAAGGGCCATGAGTTGCAGGAGTTATTTTTATGACATCATTTTTCTTAATCTGGTTAATGTTTGAATAGGTGATAAATAGCATTATAATGAATAATAATAATTATCACATAAATAAATGCTTATAGCAATTTTTTGGCTATCATAGAAATTAGGACATCTAAATCATCTTAAAACAAAGGAGATTCTGAAAATATATACAAGAATTTTGAGGGAATATCTAGAAACAATGAAGTAGTGTCGTGTTAGATTATATGTCAGTTGTGCTTGTGTTTCATGTTGCTAAATGAGACAGGATGGCATGCAGGGAATATTTTTTAGGCTTTCTATTACATATATGAGAGTAAAAATTAGTGAAAATTTAAGTTTCTGAAGAGTGTATATACTTCTGCTGGAAATTTTTATTTTTGCATAATAAAAAAGTATTGCAAGCTTCCCAGCAGTCAGGGACCTTAGGGGTGCTGGTTGACACCCAGATGAACATGAGCCAGCAGTGTGCCCAGGTGGCCAAGAGGGCAAATGGCATTCTGGCCCATATAAAAAATAGTGTGGCCAGCAGGATTAAGGACGTGATTGTTCCTCAGTACTCTGCACTGGTGAAGCCTCACCTCAAATGTTGTGGTCAGTTTTGGGCCCCTCACTACCAGAAGAACATTGAGGTGCTGGAGCTGGTGCAGGCTCTGGAGCATAAGTCCTATGAGGAGCAGCTGAGGGAGCTGGGGTTGTTTAGCCTGGGGAAAAGGAGATTCAGGGGAACAACCTAAAGGTTGTTCACTCTCTACAACTCCCTGAAAGGGGGTTGTGGCAAAGCAGGGGTTGGTCACTTCTCCCAGGCAGCTAGTGACAGGACAGGTGGATATAACCTGAAGTGGCACCAGGAGACAGGCTGGAGATGTTCAGGTAGGACATCAGGAAGAAGTTTTTCATCAAATGTGTAGTTTTGATACCCTCCACCTCCCCTCCAGGGAGGTGATGGAGTCACCATCCCTAAAAGTGTTCAAGAAAAAACTGGATGTGGCACTTAGTGCTATGGTTCAGATAACATAGTGGTGTTGGGCCAAAGGTTGGACTCAGTGATCTTGGAAGCCGTTTCCAGCCTCGGTGATTCTATGATTCTATTCTATGAAGAAACATGAAGACTGAAGCATGTAAACAGAAATTAGATAAAAGAGTGAATAAATTGAGGAAATATGCATTAAAAGCATATTTCTCAATGTTCAAGCTACGAGAAACTACCATTGAACTACTGCGTTCACGAAACTCAGACTTAAAGATGCAGCTACAACCTGAACATCAGAACCAACATTACAGCTGCAGTTGTGGTTATTGATGTGTTGCTTGCCTAGAGAAGGTTATATTACTTTTATATAGCTAACATTTTTTCCTTACAATTTTTGTTCATTCTTTTAAATGCACACAAAATATTTTTCTTCAGAACAAGACTGAAGAAATCGTGATTCATACATGGCATCTGTCAGTTAAGCTCTCCTAGAAGATACCCAGTAACCATATTGTTGGAAGCATTTCAAGAAGCTGAGAGAACAGTCCTGTGCTGTAAGGAAAATTTACATGAAGGTCTAATAAATGTTTTGTGAGTTTTAATATTTGGAAATTTTTGACCTAGAGTGGATTTACCTCATAAACAAACACATGCAACTCACAAGCTACTGACATGATAGGTTTAAAATGAGACTAATGATAGAAATGTAGGGAAAAAAATGAAGTTAGCATGCTCACACTTCTAAGGGTAACAATGGTATTGGAGTATCCCTCTGAATCTGTTAGAACACAGTAGAAATCCTAAAATCACCTAATATATGCAATTTTTAAAAAAGTTACATTTCAGAGTGTCTTGATATAAAAAATTGACTTCATTAGGGAATTTGTACCATACATTAATGTCTTATCTGGGGATTCTACGGAGCTCATTTTGGAAAGTACCAAGCTCTACAGTTTCTTACCACACATGCACCAGTTCAGCCTGTGTTCCTTCACTGTCTGGTATCAATGCTCTATGTAGCACCACAATACACACTGTAGAGATGGGGATGTTCCATTTGTGAGAACTCCTTGATAGTGGAGTAGCATGAAAGCTGAGGAAACTGCTTCTGCCATTTTTTAATAAGACAACACGTTTTCACCTTTTTAGAGGTTTGAAAGCAACAGCAGTGATCTCCCTGTGTCTCTGTGAGGGTTTTTGGAGAACTGTGGCAAGACTGTATGGGAAGGATTAAGCCCTTGCGAAATTCCAAGAAGCCTTTTTGAACATGGCAATGAGACTGCACTGCAGGGCTTTGTCCCATCACCTTAGAGAGAAACTGAAACCAGAGAAATATGAGGGATTCCAGACCAGAAAAGAAAATTTTTCATACCCAAAACCAGTGGCCAACAGTCATCACTTGTTTGCTTCTGATCCTTATCTGGGATTCACTGGAATACAGTTGTGACAGTACCTGTGAGAAAGGTATTACCACTGACATGCCCAAACGTAGTATTTACAGTGACTCCCCAAACATAAAAGGCATCAGATAGTTTTACCTCCTTTTTCCTGTTTCCCTGCTGTGGTGTGAGTGCCAGTCCACACTGTGGGTAAGGCTGGGGGAGTGAAGACAAGTACCATCACACTACTGTGGAAACAACCAGGAAAGGAGGTGAGGAAATCCTCCCTCTCTCCTCTTAAATTCAGCCCTGCCTTTAAATGTTCAACTGCATTACTGGGCGCATCCGCATGTAAACAAGTAGGAGTTAAGCCACCTTTTGCAGGGGAAAATGCTCATTTGTAAATGATGATGCAAATGTATCAGAGCATGCACAATATAAGTGCACCACTTATATTGTACTTATGGGGGCATCTCCTCCAGAATGTGATCTGAGCTAATCAGTTCTTCTTTGACTCTTCCCCATCTCTTCTTCTCACCATGTTTTAACCCTAACTGTACCTTCCTATCACATTTCTTCTGATGCCTCTGACATTCATATGAGTCCTTGGTAAATTAATTCAGATTACTGATTAGAAAGAAAGTGAACCCACCAAAAATTTTCAGTGATGTTCTGCTGGTGTAATAGGTTGAGCTGCCTCAAAGAGGGGTTAGACAAGATCCAGAATGTGTAAAAGATAGAAAAGCAGGCAGGGCCAGGAGGCAGGGCTGCCTCTTTTGAACATAAGGTGTTGCTTCACCAGCTCAGCTCTCTTGTCCTTTACTATAAGCCTGCCAAATAATCTTTGAGTAATGTTACCCTTTCAAAAACATTTACCCTTTCAAAGGGTAAATGTTCTACATTTCTGTGACAGTATTCAACTAAAATCAGAGCTTTTCAAAACTTCAGAGAGCTAGAAACAAATCACAAGTGCCTGCCCACAAGAATATTTGACTAAGTTGTGTAGTGAACTGGTATTTTTGCCTCCCAGGGAAGTAACGTGTTAAATAACAACCTTCACAGGTCTCTAGAGCCACTGCCAACAAAGGACATTCTATGGCTTCTAGAGAATCTAAATATTCCAATAGAAATATGCTTAGCTACCTTCTGCCCACTTTGTCTGCCTGGATTTAACTTTACTGTAAACAATACAAAAAGAAAGGAAAATACACCTCACTGGTCACTCAGTCTTCTTGGGAACTCCTACCCTCCCCCAAACCCCCAAACTTGATTTGCACCTCCTCCTCCATATAAGGAAACCAAATGACTAGAACTTTGTTTCTGGTCTGGAAAATCAGAAATGAAATAAACATTTTTTTTGGTTGGTTGATTTTGTTTCTTTGTTTGTTTTGTTTTTCCTGACTTAACATTTGGCTTGATTTTTTTTAAGCAATAAAGTATTTTTTTCACCATATTTTAAAGCTCTTGTGAAAATGAGAGAGGAGGAGTGAAACTGTCATAACTGAACTATGTGGGCAAATTATCAGTTTAAAATGAGATACTTTTTACATTGTAAATATGTTTGAGCTATTTAAAGAATTTCTACCAACTTTAAGCGAGATATGCCTTGGTATCAGCTCACAATGATGCAACATTTGCAGTGTTTACATGCCTCTTTTTTCTGGCCAGTTGCAAAGAGCACTGGAACTTCTCTGTTTAGTCTCAAAATAGTCAAACTCAATATTAGTTGTGAAAGATTTGGGGGACTAAACTACTTTTCCATGCTGGGGTGATATGCTTAGCATTAAAAACTGGACCACTTTCATTTGGAATATAATCACTCTCTTAGAAAGGGTTTGTGTCCATGGGAGGAGTTCTGCTCTGTGTCAGCTCATAAGGGGAGCTGCAGGACTGTGAAAAAGTCTGGGAATTTAGGATCTGGGGACTTGTGACTCCCCATTATCTCAGGGGCAGGTTTCCAAGGAAGGAGGTACATGATCTGCCAGGAACTCAGTGTGGAATCAACTGCAACTCTATCAAAATAGGGATATTTCACTCCTAGTTTTTGTAAATTGAGGTTTTTCAATTTCAAACCCTTCAGCTGAGCATTCAGGTGAGCTCTGCTCAACCAGTCAACTTCAGTTAGAGTGGGGACCCTGAAAATCACCATGGCATTTTCTTTTCATTCTGCCACACTCATTCTAAAGACAGATGTATCTTTTGACTGTTTATGCACACTGAAGTGTTCAAAATGTTACCTGTCAGCTACATGTACCCCCACCTGCTCTTACATATCTGTAGCAGTGGGAAGCTCAGATTAGCTGTGCATAATTCCTCTACTGCAGTGACCTCCAAGGGGAAGTAGCAGAAAATGGGAAAGCATATGGGTGGCAAACCAGCAAATTCAGAAAGGTGTGAATTTCTGACAAATTCAGAAAGGTCACAGGAGATACATGACTCTTGGCAGCTGTATGCAGGAATGGGGGGAAGAATGTGCACTGAAGGGACTCGGTCACCACCATTGTTAGAACAAGATGGCGTAGGAGGCCTAAGGTTCATGCCAACAAAAACTTGGTAAGTCAGTTGCTCTGGGTCTCAAAGTTGAGAAAACAAATCCTTCTTCCACTGTTGGCTATATATGACACTAGTTTATAGCATGTCTCAGCTGCCCTGAGGCCAAAAGGGCCTTTCATGATCATTATTTTCAACTTCATTCAAACTCAAAGCTCTACAGAGGAAAGATGAAGTAAAGCAAAATCCTGGCCATAATTTTCTTCCTCAGTGAAGTTTTCTCTTCTCCTTGAAGGTCTCTACCTGCCTACCTGCCTCTCCTATTAGTTAAAAACTATTTATCATGTTTGGGTACTTGCTGGGTCAACCAATATGGCTACTTCTCAAACCTGAGTACAGGAGCTGTACTCAGGAGGATTCTCTCCTCCACTCTTCTCATCTCTGGCTACATTCAATGAAGAAAAGGGGAGGTTGCTGCTGGTTTCGAGAGATGCTCAAGCTGCTGTGAAGCCTCTGCTTGTTACTGCCCTGAAGGCAATTTTTTTTTGTGAATCACCCATACAGAACATCATGAAATTTATGCTTCTAAAAATGCTTGAAATGAATGTTCCAGAAATCAAAGCAAAACAATAATATGATGTTACCATGCCATTTTCTACAATAAAATACTTAAAAATTACAAGACGCTGAAATTATGCAGTGAACACATGCTTTTTCTTACTATTAAGCCATTTATCAGTTTTAATACTCAATGTAATTTCTGACTGTAGTCTTCCTGTAGTTTCTCACTGTATCACTTTACGTCTGTTTCCTTTCCATTTAATATTTGCTTATTTTAGTTTAAATCCCTAGAGCAGAACCCACAAACCAAACAAATACTCATAGAAAACAGAGAGCAGCTCAAATGTCCTTGGAGACACTCAATTTTTTGTTTGCTATCATTTGTCATCCTCTGCTCAGAGAGAGATCAACAGTTTTTAGCACACAGATCAATATTCTCTTAACCCAGACCTAATCTAAGGAGAGTTTCCCCAGGTTTCACCTTGGTCTACTCCTATGTGCCATAGTTGCCCTTTTTTTCAGCAATAATTTTGTCTGTGTAAGACAGCAATTTTTCATCCTTTGGTCAAAACTGGTGACAAAAGAGGGAATAATGGTTCCTGACATATCAAATGATAGATTTGACACATGGCATGCTGAGCTGGGAGCTTTCACGTGCCAAAGTAGAAAGACAGATAAGCAGCCTAATGGCCCTCCTGACATTGCTGCCTCTTTCTTTTTTTCCTTTTCTTTTCTTTTTTTTCTTTTCTTTTCTTTTTTTCCCCCTAGTATACCAAAACACTGTGCTTTCTTTTTTTTTTTTCTTTTTATTCTGGTGACTGTTTTTTTTCCCGAGGACTCTGGCCAGTAAGCAAGGAAATGCACTCTACTTCAGCCCAAAATAAATGTTTCCCTGTCCTGTAAAATGATCAATCTATGCCCTTTTCCTCCAGCACAGTAAGGGCAATACAACATGCTGCTTGAGGAAATACTAACAAATATAGCCAGTGAGAGGGAAACAGATGGGACTAAGAAATTAAACCAGCAGATTTCTGGAAGGTATTCAAAGAGGAGAGTTTATAATACTGAAACAGAAATGCACTTTAATTTTTTTTTTAAAGCAATGATCATCAAGATTTGCCTTCAGCAGGGCTCACACTCCCTGATAAATCCCCCAGAGAATGATAAGGTCCCTTTTGGTACTATTCTGGCAAAAGTAAATCAAACTTCACAAAAGCCAGTGCTAGGCAGGAGATAGACAGGCTGCAAGTTTCTCTCTCTTTGGTACTCTGGGACAAACACAGCAGTCTGTGTACCATGGGGCATGGCTCCAGGCATGGGATCGTGTTACATCTTTACACACAAAAGCTTCTTTCAGAATCTAAACTAACAAAACAGGAACAACTTTTATTCCTGTATGGTTTCCTCTGGAGCATGTGTTCACATTTAAAATCTTGACCTATGTGTCATTTGCTTGCATTCAAAGTTATTTGTATTGCTTTGGTATTACAAAGCAACAGCCAGTCCTAACCTCACTTGCTTACCAATAGCCTATGGACTTTGGTAAAATGTTGTTTATCCCTCTCTAATGCTGGTTCATAAATTCTTTTTCTCACACTTTTTTTTTTCCTTTTCCACATTTTATGGTCAGAGAGTTGTGTTAGCAGCCAGCTTATTTTTCTCCTCAATAATAATTCTATGGACATTTTAAATTTGATTCAATAAAGGAAGAAAACAAAATGAATTCAAGGAAAATATTTTACTCACAAGGTCATCAAACATCAAGATTCAGTGTTCGTCACCCTACATTTAAAAATATCTTAGCGTTTGAATGTTCTGGGTTATTTCTTTACAGCTTTCGTAAATGTTTAAATATATATGTTATACATAAGAGAAACATTATATGTATACACATCAAATGCTTGTTTGTTTTTTTTTCCTTCCCTGTAATGCAAATTTTTCCTCCTTTTTCCCTTGATGAAAAACACTTTCCTTACAAGTATGTACATGGTCAGATTCTATGGTACTTTTCACAGTTTCTACGTTTTTGACATTCAGCCAAGCTATGAGTAGTAAGAAATCAGACTGAAGAATGTGAAACTACAACATTTAAGTTTTCTCATACTGTCCACCAATAACTGGGAAGAGAGAATCAATCTTTTAATATACAAAATCAAAGTAAGTCATCGGTGAGACACCTAGACAAATAAAAGCACATTATTAAAATAATTTTGATTGCCTAAACTAAGAAAAAGCTTCATCATTGAGATATAAAGTGGTCAGTTCTTGGATGCACAAGTTCTGAACAGAAAGAAAGCATTCTGTGTTACTAAAAAAAAGCACAAAGAGAATAACTGGGCTTTAGTAACACTTTCTTATGAGAAAGTCTTTTTTAGCTGAGTGTGGTGAATCACAACACTGTGGAATAAGGCATGGTGAATAACACTGAAACTATTTCTAACTTTCACTGCGCTGTCCTAAAAATAAAGTGTATCTATGGCTAAATATATTGTAAATGTACTATATAAAACAGATTTCAGCTTAGTAGATGAATGTAAATATTGTTAAAAGACAGCCTCTTGCTTTCCTTATAATAAACTTACTGCAAATGACTAGGTTGTGATATTGTTTGCTTCAACAAGAGCTGAAAGTATATGTTATTTGTCAAAATATTCTGATTTATCAATTTGGTTCAAACAAAAAACACACACAAGAAGATAAAGAGTTAAGATGATGTTTCTTGTTGTAGAATTAATCAGATTCATATTAGCAGTAGTAAATGTCATGTTGGCACCTTTTCTTTCTCACACATTACAGTTTCAAGTCTTTGCTATGAGGAAATAATGAAGTAAAGATATGCAGTGCCATATACCATGCATCTTTTTTGTCAGTCTGCATAAGAAATGAATTGTATCTGCTACTAAGGAGGTCACAGGGGCAGCAAGTTAAGAAGAATGCTTAAAGAAAGGACATGTCAGAGGAAACAAGAACTTATTTTTTTTATACTTTCTTACAATATTGCAGTTTTGGGGAAACTAAATGCTCATAATAAATACCCACCTATTTTGAAAGCAATAGCTTTTCACTGCTGCAAAGTTAACCCTGGTGACCAAATGACCTTGAAGTCCCCACTGCAAACTCATGAAGATCAATAAAAGTGGTCTAATGTTACAAGCCCTAAAATTCATGCTTCAATTGTAGTGTGATCAGCAGGGAAAATGCTACTTTATTGTGAAGATAAAAAACTGAGGACTGGAAAAAGATCATGCCAGATGAGGTGTATATCCCACAGTGCACTTTTTACTTTTTTTTTTTTAACCCCATATTTGATAGTTAAGCTTGAAAGGTAAAAAATGGGGAAAAAAATCTTCTTTGCCAGTAAGAAAAAAACTAGTTTTGACAGTTGGATGATGCTTGTGTCTTGTGGTAAATTTTCAGCTTTGCCTACAAACAGAGCCTTTCCTTCCAGCAAACGCTATGCATAACTTAAGCATGAAGTTAAGGCAGAAGCAAGCTATTGGTGTGCCAGCTATTGCATCAAAATTACAAAATGCATTTTAATTTTGTGCAATGAATAGGAATTAATGCCAAGTCTACTGTCAGCATGCAGTACAGCATCTCTCTGATCATGTGAAATCATTGCCTGAGATATAGCAGCCTCCACTGCCTTCCATCCTGTAGGTGCCACTGCTGCTAAGTGGAGCTTCTGAAGAAAACTAGATGAAGAGGCATGAAGCAGAGGAAGAGTTGTGTGACTGTGGATTTTAAAAGTGAAAGACCCATGATATTCTCACTTACTTTATGGATACTTTCTGCCACTCGTGGGGCCAATGAGCAGAGGTCAAAATGTATACAGGAGTCTTAGTAACGAGAAAGAGTCACATCCTAAAGGTAATAAATCGTTAATAGAACATGAGAGTTAAAAAAACCCAACAACTCTGAATTTTAAAGAGATGTAGAAACAAGCTGACTTTAGTAAAACAACTGGAAACCAATTTGTCTTTCCACTCTCTCCCCATCCAAGTAACACACCTTCCTATACCCTCAGAAGCTGACAGGGGCACTGCTTTTACTCACACATTCCTGAATGGAGAGAGAGGGCAGTCTAAACTGGCATCATTCTGGTGTAGTAGTGACTTCCTTTATTTCAACTCCATGAATCAGATGCTACAGTTTCTTGTTCATTTTCCTGGGCTTTTTCTGTATGTATTCTGGTCAGAAATTTTATTTTATTAAGAGAGAATAAGTTTGCCCTGATGAAAGATCATTCACACAGTCTGTAGGACATCAAGATTCACATTTATCTATATCTCAGTCTGACTAAGAAACGAAACTGCACCCTGTGTTTTTGCCATTACCATCAGGTCATATGGAGAATTCTATTGGAGCTGGGATTTTTTTATATAAACAATTTTAAAAAAAACCCCAAACAACAGCATGCCATAGTCAGACTGATTGCCTAGTCCAGTGGTGTAAAACTGATGAGCAGGTTGATCCCTTAAGGATGTGTTGCAAAGATTAGCAGCATCAGCAGTGCACATGAAGGAAGCCCCAGATTTTGGCAAAGCAAGAAGTGGGACGCAAGGCTTAAGTCTCTGGTCTCAATCCTCCAGAGTGCAAAGCTGTACTTCAGCAGTCTATTTGCTAGATGGGTGGTGTACTCTGTATAGAGTACAGGAAAAGTGATTACATTTTTGACTTCAGAATTTCTAGTTTCAGTGAGATTTATAACAAATATACGTTTTGCTCACTCTTAAGATATTTCATGTTAAGAAAGGATTTTTCTCAGCCCAGCTGAACTACTCACTGAGCAGTACCCAAAGAAGAAAATCTACCTCTGAAATAACTATTTTGCGGGTTGAAATGGACCTTCATGAACCAGAGAGTTAGTGTAATGAGTACATAATTTACAAGCAGACAGATGGCAAAAATATGCTACGCAATCCTTCGTTCTTCTGTGTCTCCACCATTCTTCCATAGATCCACACTTGCAATGAGGAATCCATTAAACTAAGAATCTGTGGATTTCTTCAGTTAAAAAGTGTTGTTCAAGAACATCAGAGGAAGTGTTTTCCTCAAATAGAAAGAATATAAAAAATTCACAATTCACATCTGGGGTGTAATGGAAGGCCAGGTGGCCAGCTATAGTTAACTGTCAACACTTTGTATTTCCCTTTGCCATCGGCAAAGTTTGCGCTCAGAAGTGAGAGTATAATGTGAAGAAACTAAAGCATGAAACCACTTAATATCGTAACGAATGGTGTTTGGAAAACCAAATTTCTTTTTTTTTTCCCCTCTTCCTAAAGTTTCCTTGATACTTGTAAAGTTTACTGGTTTTCACCTCACCAAACAGTATTAAAGTAACAAGTAATTTATGGACCTTCTTGGGATGTCTGCATCAAGGTTATAGCACTTTTTCCTCTATTTTTTTTCTCTTCTTCTCTCATGATAAATTAAGAACTGACCAGTTTGTGATAAAGTTGTGCAATTCTAAAAATTCTCTTTCAGTATACATAAATGACCATGTTGATAGTGTTATCACTATCTTTACTCATACTGCACAGTGCATTATTGCAGAACTCATTAAAGTAAAATGTTTCTTAGAATATGAGCACCAAACACTCTCCTGTTGCCACTTTTCTCCTGTTTTTTCCAGGAGATTCTAAGTGTTTGATTGTCCTGCTTTAACTCTAATGTGCTTCTCTACACTGCTTTTGTTTACACATTCTTGAAATAAAAGCAAAATGCACAGAAAATACCCAGGACTTCTGAAAATTAGGTTTTACAGATTCTACCTATCAGCAACTGTGAACAAAACGAGTCATCCACATGAACTTGAAGTAATGAAAGGCAGCCTGCAATATATTTCCAGTTATTCCATGACTTATCTTAGGTTTAATCTTCTAAATCATAAAAATCAAAAAAGATCAGACATTCACAAAGACAATGGAAGGAATTTAAAGCAAATATGTATATTTCATTCACAAATTTATAAATGTTCTTTCAAGACAGGAACCTAAGCAAATTATAATAATTTCCTAGCTATGTCATGCAGATAAGAAAATACAAATATTCCTCTAGAAAAAGAAAAATATTTAAATATTCATCAGTTGTTCTAAGTCTTTCTAGAAAAAGTAAGCATAGTTAGATTTTAGCTGAGGCTTGAGTTACCAAATGTATTTTTTTCAAAGATTATATATTGTATTTCACATTCTTTGTAGAAAAAGTTTAGAAGAACTTAAGCAAAATAGAAATTATGGACTATAAACAGTGTTTTGCAAACACAGAGCTGCATTCAAATTGAAGATCATTACACTAGGAGACATGGCTGCCAGGCTGGAACATAAACAAAAATTGACTTGATAATTTAGTAGAAACAGAAGATATATGGAGGCATTGTTAAATGAAATTAGTCGGCCCCTAAAATAATATAAATATTTAAATAATAGTCAAATCATGTAGAGGAATCCTCAATCGTTTCATAGAACAAATCCTGAACCAAATCTTACTCAAATTTATGATATATTCAGGTTTTTCCTCTTTCTTCACCTTCTGACATGCACTTCTAGTTTTGACAGAAATATCAGAAGAACAAGCTTTCTTGTGTTATTAAGTGGCTTTAACTAGAAGCTGAAATGATGAAAAATCTGCAAGAAAGACTGGTATACAGTCTCAGGCAATTCAGATAAAGATCCAAGAATTCAAACCAAATCCAAATGCTGAACCTTTTGAGATACACCATGCTTTGAAGGCAGGTGACTTTATTCTGCCAGATGGGTCTTTGAAACGCTGCACAGTGCCCACATGACTCATCAACAAAATTTATTTGGTTAAAGAAGCAGTCAGGGAATATACTGTAGTATACTGTATGTGGCCCCACTAGGACAGCTCCAGCTGGAGCCTTAGGCAAGATTTATGGAAATTGGAATCTTAGGAACTTTTGTGCTTTTTCTTTCCATTAGCTGTGTTGCATCAATGAAACAATTGCCTGTAATCTTATCACATGAAGGCAAATGTGCTTGATGGTGGCAGCACCCCCTGAAATGAGAGCAGCTTCACAGTGGGGAGGTGAGCTCCATGAAGAGTCAGAGAAGGCAGTTGAAGGAGGAGGAAAATTCCATGTCTTGAAATCAGGAGAAACTACCAAAACAACAGTGAGAGTGTAAAAGAATGGCATAGGTCTTTATTCCGTGGCTTTGGGAGAAGTGAATGGGGTCACATGGGGTCACTTCCTTACTCTGTCATGGTGAAGTACTGTTGAAGATCAATACAGCTAATACTGTTTTCCCATTTTCTGTTTTCCTATTCCTGTTCCTTCTCAGCTAGTGAAAGAGGTTCTCAGTACCTGGCTGGTATTTATCTCAGCATTACTAGTAAGGATAGGGTATCCTAGAGATGCCAGGCAACTAGAGGTCCTTTATATAACATGAAAGCCCCAGTGGGCTCCTTAGTGATTCTATAGGAATAGAAATGGCTTTCCTACAGTATTTGATAGTATTGCCTAGATCACACAGAAAAAGGAGAAGAGGGGTGATGTGTCTTACACAGCTGGCAAAGTGCCTTAAGATCTTTCTTGAGCAATACTGCAGTAAATGTTAGGAAACAGAGGTGACACCTGTGTTCACCAGCACTGCACCATTATCCTTATTTTGCCTTATTTTGACATCACTGTGCCCACAGCAGGGAAGCCAAAGACAATGTCTTGTCCTGTCAGCGTGGCTCTGGGAGTTCAGTCCAGCCATGGCAGTGAGATGCATGTGTTCAGGATGAGACGTCTGAGTGGATGACCAGCTAGTCTCTGCAACTAAGGCAGAAAATTTTAACAAAGGCTTGTATTTTGTACTTCCACAGCAAGCTGAGAAAATTTATTTTCCCTATTAGTAAACACAGCCATCCTCATAACTCTGAACGGTACTACTAGGCTGAATATATTAAACCCCTTGGATCAGTGTGAATGTTACTTATGAAATGCAAATAGGTGAAGAAAAGAGGGAATGTCATATGCTGAGATTTAGGAAGTTATTTGATTAAGTAGGTACCTTTCAGAAATTCAGTTAAATATTAAGTAGAATATGAAGTAAATATTGGAAGGGTTAGGAGGATTGGCTAGCAGTAAGAGTCTTCTGGTCATATCACAAGCTTTGATGTGATTTAACTTTTGTGGCTTTTTTAAGGAAATGGAAGAAGAAGCATGAGAATAGAGGCAATAAAGAAAGAAGAGTGATACAAAGAAGGAAATTTAGCTTTTGATAAAGAAGATAGATCTAATTTCAAGTTTCACATTCCTCATTTTGCCTTAAGTCACTTCATGAATTCTCCCATTGCAAAGAAAAGGCTGTCAACAGAGAATGACTTCTGTGATCTGCAACTGACACTTTCAAAAAGTTTAAAGGTTCAAAGAACTGCTCTCCCAGTAGGAAACCTGTTGTAGGTTAACCCTTGCTGGAAGCTCAACCCTATGCAGCACTTGCTTACTCACCTGCAGTGGGATGGGGGACAGAATTGAAAGAGTGAAAGTGAGAAAATTCATGAATTGAGATAAAGGCAGTTTAACAGGAAAAGCAAAAGCCATATATGCAGGTAAGGTAAAACAGGGAATTCATCCATCCCTTCCCATTGACAGGCAGGTGTTCAGCCATCTCGAGGAAAGTTGAGCTGCATCACGTGTAACAATGACTTGAGAAAACATGTGCCTTCTTTCTGAGAGCCCCCCATTCCTCCTTCTTCTCCCAGTCTCACATGTTGAACACGATACCATATGGTGTGTTATACCCCTCTGGTCAGTTAGGGTCAGCTGTCCCAGCTGTGTCCCCTCCCAGCTCCTTGGGTGCCTGCTTGCTGGTGGGACACAGTGAGAGACAGAAAAGACCTTGAAGCTATATAAATGCTGCTTAAGAATAGTTAAAACATGGCTGTGTTAATAACACTGTTATGGTCACAAATCTGAGCTACTATGAAGAAAGTCAACTCTATCTTAGACAAAACCAGTACAGACACAATAGGAGATCATGAGATAGTCCCTAATAGCCTGAGAGGTGGTATCAAGATTTAAGGCATCTAGTCCCACAATCATCACTGGAAATACTGGCTTAGTTTGATCTCATTGAATATTATATATGCAAAATTATGAATATAATATTAAATTCATATTTTCATTTTACAATTTGCATATTCTTATTAATTGGTTCTACCACATAAACTCATGCACTTCATTGAATATTTTTGCAAAGCAACAACAGCAGGTAACATTTCATTTTAGCATCAAAGGAAGAAATGAGATAAAACCCTTCCTTTCCAAGAAAACAGCAAATAAGTATACAGACACATATGTGAATACGTATATGTATATAAAAATCACAGTGCATAACAACTACAAGTCAAGGGAGATATGAAACAGTAATCTGCTTTGCTATTCCCATGTAACCAACTCTGAAATAAATCATGATGTACTGAAAGTCATACGCAGGAATTAATAAATTCTATCACAATAGCATGAAGGAAGATTTCAAAGCTCTTCATTTATTTACTTACTTATTTATTTTTTAACACAATATGTCAGTATTTTTCTTATGTGAGAGAAACATGTAATTTTTTGAAGTTAGTCGCCTTACAACTTTTTTCAGCTTTTTTCCCTGCATATTTCATTTGCTATCACATAGGAATCATTTGCTAATTCTGGTGAAATGAAAAAGTATTTCTGAGAATTTGTAAGAAAAGGATATTAATGGAGTACATAGTAAATGAGTGAAGATCAACAGTTCACTGGGTATGTAATAATATACTTTAGTTTCTGAGAACACACTAAATAAATGTCTTTTGGGCTTAGCAGAAATGTAATTTTTCCTCTTTCAGTCTGATTTAAAGTAATACTGGTTTGTCTGTTGTCTTCATGTAAACTTTTAATCTGCAATGCTAGCTTGCCTCCAGCAAATTATGTCTATAGGATGTTTTCCAAACTGAATAATTCTAGAGGGATTCTGAAATGTCTTTTTCCAAATAATACATGAAAAACCTGTTACTTGAGAAAGAGTTGGAGACATAAAAGCATTACAAAACATTTTATGTAAAAGGCCCTTTGAAAAAAAGGGGAAATTTTAAACAGTGATCTAAATAATTATACACATTAATACAACTCATGCATTTATCAGGGTTGGGGTAAAAGGAAGATGTCTGAATAACACTGTCAATTAACAGAAACTGTTTAAGAGATTATCCCTAAGGCCATACTTTCAAAACTTCACTAAACAGTATAATACAAAACATTGTATTAATTATAACTGGTCAGAAATCTTTTCCATGAAGTAGTTTTTCATCATAAATGTTCAACTCATCAAAACACAAACTTGTCACAGGGATAATGCTGCTAAAAATCCCAACAAACAAACCTAAAACAGAAAAATTAACACTTGAATCCATTTCTTCAGGTTCCATAATGAAATTCCCAGTCAGAGAAAACTGCTTTGTAGCCAAGGGAGCACTCACTCAGGGTACTGAAGACCCAGAATCAAACCTCTTTGTTTTTCATGTCCCACATTGATAGCTTAGCCCAAAGACTACTGTAACCATGCTAAAGTTGATAACTTCTGTTGAAACTGCCCATTACTGTCATAACTGAAGCACGATCTTGGCCCTAGAAATGCTGGGAGGGGTGTGCTCTGGCCACTGGAGTAGGGCCTGATTTTTTTTGGACAATAAGGAGCAATCACTATAACTTGTACAAGGTGGAATAGCTTGTATTGTAACACAACTGAGAGACCTCTGGCCAGTGTGGGGAGGTCCCCAACTTGCATCTTGGGAAACTCAGGTTCAGATTCCTTCTCCAAATCAGGGAGAATGGGATTTGCCCACAGCTGAGCCACTAATACTTCAAAAAAGCAGACTCGCATAGTTCCCCTGACTCAGTACTCCATGGAAAAAATGGTGCGGATTTCTTCATGCTGTTTTTTGCCCTAATCTGCTAAAAAGAACTCTAGTTACTATACTAGAATAAAGTTTCCTTTATGTCATGGAGAACATTTTAAATAAAAAAAGTGATAACCGCAAATTCTTGGTGTCCATGACACCACAATGAAAACTCCTTAGTTTTATCTCAAGCACATCCCAATTGCTTTCTAATCTAATAAACAGAAAGCTGGAAAGATAATACTGACTTCTCTACATTTTTTTAACTTTATTTTTAGGAATTTATTTGTCTATCTTCTCTGCTTTTTTCTGCTCTGACACCTCTTTTCAATAGCCAAAGATTTGGCTTTGAGTAGTAGACAAAACACAGATTATTTGCCCAGGTACATAATAAATGATGATTCTCATACTGGATGCTGAATAAAACAAATTATATTAAGCAGAATCTTACTTTTTATTATATATAGAGTACTTTTGTATTATATATACAATACTTTTGTGTTATACTTATTGAAAAATACTTTTTGTATCACATATAACCATCCTCACTTCAGCTTCATTTGACTGCTTGCCCATCTAGAGTGGAGTTTGACTGAAAACCCATGGGTGCGCAGGGGTTTGCCTGTATAAAACTGTCTTGTGAAAGCCCAATTAAATAAAAATGCATCTTTCAATAAAATGAAGTAGTGTTGGAATATTGCAACAGAACAGAGGTTTTGTTTTGCAGTGTTAAAAATGCTTAGTGGTGAATTTACAGACAGAACTCTTCCTGGGACAAGACCTTCTTCTTTACTATTTTCTTGCTGGCTAATATTACTGAGCTTGTGTTCTTGATGTGAGTATTAGATTTCACCATAACAGATATCGTAAGTCCTTCTCCCTTATACTAAAAGAACAATCCTATAAAAATACATGTAAGAATTAGTAATTATTACCATTCTTAAAATCCTAGAAAGATCATTTAATAATAGCAGTGGAAAAAAACCCACTAACATTTCATTAAGCATGGGTTTACTATATAACTGCATTTTGAGCGGGGCCTATTTTAGGGATGAAATCTCTATTTGGAGCTTGATGATAGAGCTCACTATTTTTAATCTTACTTTTTCATGCTTTGACAACTGGAAAAGAGCAACGCCCCCTCCTCCTCCTCCCCTCCCCCACCCCTCTGCTTCCAATGTCAAACATAACAAAGATTAGATTTATTTGGTTATTTTTATCTTCCAAATTCTGGATAATATTCTGGCAGCATGGAAAAAACACAGTTTTCTTATATACAACTTCCCTGATCCTATTTTGAAAATGCTATACATATTGAGAATATTGATGGAATAGTATGTAATTATATACATCCATCAACACCATTTCTCCTCTTTTTCTTAGCATAGAGATTTAATCCTGTAAAACATGTAAGCCCTGAATCTTTGAATGCAAAATGTTCAATATATTTCTCTAAGTGTTTCAAAGAGTACTAAATCACTAAATTTCACTTTCTTATATGGATTAACTTTAAATATAATTACCTTCCGCTATTTTTAACTAATTAATGCAAACTACACTACTAACATTAATGCAAAACTACAGCTAGTGAGTTCAGTAACTGAACACTGGCTTAATTCTCACATGGAAAAAATAAAATGTGCTATCATTAAAATATCAACAAATTAATCCCATGCAGTAGTATAAACCTCATAGTAACAGTAATTACTTAACAGAAATTTAAAGGGCAGTAATTAAAAGGAACAAACAAAATCTTGATCAGACTCATCATTTACTCACCCGTGGTTTGTTGTTTGCAAAACAATGTTTGCAGAAACAATATAATTTATTATTTTTAAACAAATGAAATTTTCAATTTTCTATGTTAACAAAGAGCTATTCTCCATTTTTATAGTTGAAGAATCTTTCTTATATGCGAGAACAGCTAAAGCCATTTCAAAATTTCCATGTCCAATGTGAATAGTAGGATTTTATTAATTTGCAACAGAAAAGAAAAATTCTGATACAGTAACTTTGGAGACCTCATTTGCTTCTAAGGAGAGAAAAAGCATATAAACAGTACATTGAAAGCAGGTGCTATCATGAAACAGGCTGATTTTATGTTGAAAAGGTGGTGTGTATGCCAGGAAATTTGTTACACACACATTAGAGAGAATCAGGAGAGGATTGGGCATAGTAAAGGAGACAATACTAATCTGAGGAACCAAAAACCAAAGAAAAAAGTACCTTGTTTGACTCATTGTCAAAATTCAAATGTGTTTTGAGGGCATGCTTCCATTCTGCATGACACCATAACACTGTCCCTTTCAGCATAAAATTTGTGATACATGAAGAGTCATGACTTAACATTATTTTCCTTATCCATGACTGTAAAAATGCTCTATAAAACTTCTCAACAACTGACCAAATTTTTGGGGTAAACTGTGCTGTTCCACCTCCCACTCCAAGCTTTGAAATCTCCATTTACAGAAAAGCAGAATTTCTTAAAATATGTGGCAATAAGCATGAAAATAGCTCAAAAACCTTTAAGGTCACGGTAAGGAAATATACTGCATTCAGTGGTAAGGGCAGCAGGTCGTGATGAGGCATGGTGATTCATGAGAAATGTTGAGACTTGGCAATGGTATTTGGGAAATAGGGAAGCCTTGGCCTATACCCAAGGATTTTGCTAATGATTGTTTTATCAGAACTCTAGTGGATGCAGCCATCAATTCCTTGCTCCACAAGCTTTAGGCAGAAAAAGGGTGAGTGCAGTCTAAAGAGACAACTGCTGCTGTAATCTCCTTGAACTGGTACCCACACAGCATCCTGCCTTTCTGCTAAGAGGAAGACAAGTTTTCCAGAGATTAAAAAATCTCTGCACAATTATTACCTTTGTATGGAATGAATATTCAAGGAGATTACACACTGGGTAATTAGATTTTTAACCATTTTATTTGTCAATTGTCCCCAGGTGGTTCATATTCATAAACCAGAAAAGGACATTGCTACATTTTACACTGTCATATGCTATCATAGTGCTGGTAAGTGTGGTATTTAACCTTTTCCTTGCCATCTGTGATGGCAGCATATAAGGCACAGGATTTATTCAAAAGTTTGAGCAGTCTATTTGATTTTGCAAGAGGAATGTTTTTGTGGGTAATTTTTGAAAGGAAATGAAAGAGAAACAGCTACATCCCAAGCCCATAAATTCTACACTAGTGCAAAATAACAAGAGTTTCTATATCTAAAGGAATTCCCGTTACAAACTATTATTACAGAATGTGATAAAATCATCTAAACAAGGAAAGCTCCTGCACTATCCAAACACTTGCTGCCATGTAATCTCTACAGCACTGACTACAAAGGACAAAAAGTACTGCAAAGTAATCACAACACTTTGATAAAGAATGTGAATTAAAAAGGAGCTTTAAAAAATCAAGAATCTCTCATTCCATGATCCTTTTGTTACCAATTTGTCCACTCAAAAGGGACAAACGTGGTTACATTTTTGACAATTTTAAGTTCCAGTCAGCAGAATTTGCTGTGCCACAGTCTCTGGAGCAGACTCCAAACTAATCTAATCTCTTCTGCTCTAAGAAAAGTCTCAGTTCAGATAGAGGTGTAGTATTGGAACTAAGGATCAGGCACCTCAGTGAAGATTTTGTCACTGAATTCAATTAGATTGGAAAATAGAGGAAATTCAGGAAGAAAACCCAGGCTTTTTTTGCTTCATCTCCTACAGTGGCAGTTTTAAGTCAATGGAGGAGGTTTACTTCCATTCAATGATTTTCAGTTCAGCATCCCACAATAACAGTCCACAAAGGAGGATGGTTTGCGATTACATTTCCATGCCACTAGCAACCAATTTTCCATATTTCAGTGACAAAATTTAAGTTTTCTCACTCCATGCTAGTGGTTCTGTATTCCAGATACAGAAGACTGAGACACTCAGAGACTGCCAAAGCAAACATTTAAGTATAGCCTCACATGCTAGGAGGAAAAGCATCATATTTTCAGCAACAAGTGTCCTATGATTTACAGAGCTGAGACAGAGCACATTGCTCCTGCACAGCACAGTCTCACAGTATGAGGCCTAAATAGAGAAGGGAAAATCTAGAAGGGGAAATTAGAAGATCTGAACTACAAATGAAATACAGATGTACTGTTGTCAAGTTTTGGATCCGGAACCTCTTTTTGTCTCAGGGGGACCTTTAAAAATGCTGAGTATTGTAATAGGGTATGGTGTGACCTGACCATTGTAAAGTACAATATATCCTAAATTATTGCCATTTCCCATCTGGGCAATTTTCTTATTTACAAGAATACCTAATACTGTTATAGCACATTCAATTTTTTCCTCTTAGAGTATGCAAAGAGTGCATTTGGTAAAGTTCTCTAGATTCCTGACATTTATGCTCCAGGTACTTTAGAGGATTTGTGGTCTCTGATGCTTTAAAAGAGGCAAGATAAAGACCCTTTCAAGTTTGTCCTCTGCTTAACTGTTTCTCTCATAATCCTTTCTTCCTTTTTTTAGTAATTTGATAAAGGAAGTGTCCTTATGGTTAATCTGTTTTAACGATCTCAATGAGTATTTTCTAAGTCTCCTGAGAAAAACAGGCCTAAGCAGATATAGTTCATGCATAGATGAAGAAATGTATGTCCATCTGCATCTGTTCCATAAAAGATTTTCCACTCGTAAGGCATTTTCAGGTAGACCTGACTGAAGCATAGACAACTCACCGGTATCAATGTTTTTGAGTTGTTTATTTGACAATACTTCAAAATGTTACCAGAGACTCCTGTGCTGGATATCTCCATATATTATTGTATCTTATATAAATAATGTAACTTAATTTACATGGTAAAAAATAATGAAGAACAATTTTATATGTGCAATTATATTTGTAAGGAATTATTTCCTTTCCCTTATTTAAAACTCTGAGCATTTATTTTATTTAAAAATATTCCCTATAGCACATCAGTACCTTGAATTTACATTTTTTCCGTTATTTTTCGTATTGTGTCACTTGTTCAGGCTCTCCATTATCTCTTTCCCATAATATCTTACAGAACATCTAGCCAGCAGCTAATTCAAGCTATGATGATGGCAACTAGATCCTGGCAACTAGAATCATAGAATCACCTGGGTTGGAAAAGACCTGTGAGATCATCAAGTCCAACCCTTGGATCCAACACCACCACAGTTACTAGACCATGGCACCAAGTGCCACATCCAGTCTCATCTTAAAAACCTCCAGGGATGGTGAATCCAGCACCTCTCTGGGCAGCTCATTCCAACGTCTGATTACCCCCTCTGTAAAGAATTTCTTCCTAAGAGCCAACTTAAACTTCACCTGGCACAGCATAAGATTGTGCCCTCTTGTCCTAGTGCTGGTTGCCTGGGAGAAGAGACCAATCCCCACCTGGCTACAACCTCCTCTCAGGTAGTTGTAGAGAATGATGAGGTCTCCCCTGAGCCTCCTCTTCTCCAGGCTAAACCCCAGCTCCCTCAGCCTCTCCTCACAGGACTTGTGCTGGAGTCCCTTCACCAGCCTTTTTGCTCTTCTCTGGACCTACTCCAGCACCTCAATGTCCTTCCTGAACTGAGGGGCCCAGAAATGAACACAATACTCCAGGTGTGGCCTCACCAGTGCTGAGTACAGGGTAGGATCACTTCCCTGCTCCTGCTGGTCACACTGTTCCTGATCCAGGCCAGGATGCCATTGGCCTTCTTGGCCACCTGGGCACACTGCTGGCTCATGTTCAGCTTCCTGTCAATCCAAACTCCCAGATCCCTTTCTACCTGGCTGCTCTCCAGTCACTCTGTGCCCAGCCTGTAGC